>JAVCKT010116653.1:0-21606 GCA_032273925.1 Rhynchotus rufescens
AGGAAGGAAGGAAGGAAGGAAGGAAGGAAGGAAGGAAGGAAGGAAGGAAGGAGGGAAGGAAGGAAGGAAGGAAGGAAATCCTTCTTATAGCATATACAAAGGAAATAGCCCATCCATAGCTCCGTTGGATGGATTGTCCCTATTAACGGTCCTTTATGAAGGGCATTTTCCCATCTGGATAACTTGGAGGGTACCGGTGCCCTATTTACCTTGCTCTTCAAAGAAAAACATCTAACCAAGCACAGATGAATCCGAGTTTCTGATTAAGGTCTTCAAGGACTGAGCGGATCTTCGTCTCCTTGGTGTCTGGAAGATGCAGTGGCACTGGGCACAAAGCAATGGAGATGTTTGAGGAACATGTGTTGGAAAAAAAAAAAAAAAGGAGGATAAAATGTTTCTGGTCTTCTAAGGATTTGCTTTCTGATGCATTAGACTCAATTATTCTTCATTTTTCTGAAAAGGGAGGTGTGGGTCTGCAAGCAGCCTCATCAGTGAAGGGCTAGAGCTGTGCAAACCTTCTGCCCCCCAACATCAGGCTGATTTCAGCAATGTCACCACCCTCTTCTGAGTGTTTATACCCTTTAGATTGCTGTTCACAGCCATCGGATTGTCCTTTGCCATCATTCATTTGAGCTTTACATATTTAACTCTTTTAATCTTCCACCAATAAATCACTTTCTACTAACCTTTAATCATTTTCAATGCTGCCCTCAAAAATCCCTTCAGTGTGATGACACTCGTCAGCTACTGAGTTAATTAATAGATGGCAAGAGATCTCTTCCAGTGTGGAGGCAATGCTTCTGGCCAGCAGTCTGGAAAGAGAAAAGGAAAGAGAGAAAATCATATTTAACTCTTTGATGGTGCAGCCACGTGTGTCCCAGGAAGTCTAAAGGCAAGGGGAAGAAAAGAATCATGCACTTAGAAGGATGCATAGGTTGACGTGGGCAGATGGGTTAGCATGGACACAGGACTGCCAGAGAAGACCCAGGATCTATGGGGACATGTGCCAGGCTAGGCTAGCAGATGTAGACCAAGGTGGGGTCTATCTTCATATGATATCTCCAACTTCATGTCTGCAACTGGGAGCTACTGTGAGACCCAGGTGGGATGTAGCTGACCATGCACAGGCACCAACCCTGTTGGAATCCCTTCTCTTCCCCTTGCAGCTGTCTCAGGTGCATCCCTAGATGTTAATTTTGGCCCTTGATGACCCCACTTCCTTGGAGCTGAGCTGCTTTGCACCCACTGCAGATCAAGTGCCACCAAGAGAAGTTTCAGGCTGTGCTGAGCACAAGGAACAGAGGGTCGAGACCAAGAGCCTTGCCAGATTTCCCCTGTAATAACTTATCTTTGGAAGGATTCCTCTCCTCCCAGGACATACCTACTTCTCCTTTCTTTAGAAAGGAGAGGGAACTCAGACCACGATTTTGAAGCATGGATCAGGAATAAGTGGGTGTCACAACTCCGCACAAGGCCAGCTACGGGCTAAGGACAGTGGAATGAATATTGCTAAGAGGAAGATTTATTAACCTCTTGATTCCTTTTTTTTCCAGCACTTTCAAAGTCACCTATGTACTTCTGTATCACTTCCAAAAAGAGTTGCAGGTGCTGATAACATCTGACATGTCCCTGATTTACTGACAAAGTGCCGGAGAAAGAAATCAGAGATAAAGGAAGCCAATTCATTCAGGTATTTGGTGCAGACAGGTTCCTCGGAGACTCTCTCCAGAGCTCTATGCCCTCTAGTGCAAATCACTCAAGCAACCTGTCTTGTGTCATGATGTCTGGGGACACTGTTCTGTGACAAACCTTGAGCTAAGCAACCTGGAGCCTTGCAGGGATTACAGCAAAAACACGAGATTATGGATCTAAAATATGAACTATATGAGGTCTGTGTGGCCCCTGCCAGAACTCCAAGATTCACATGGAAATGGGCAGCCTTCTCCCATATCTCTGCTGAGCGTCTTTGCTCAAGCACCTCACCAGGGTCCTTTCAGTTTGCCTTCAACCTCCAGTTTCTCTGCGTCCATGACCCAAGGAGCAACCACAGGTCCTAGGTCTGCATCCATCTAGTGCCTTTCTCAGAAGAGAAATGTGCATGAGAAGGATGATCTCCTCCACCCCCACTCCAACTTCGATTCCCATTAGCAAGGAGTCACCTGGAAGGACAGGTAAGATTTGGTTTCAGCTGACAAAATGAGCTTTTCCATCTTCTTGTAGGTTCATTAAGGAAAATTGTCCATGCTTCAGTGACGGGAGCCACTCTGGCAGCTGGTTTTATGGTAAAGCAGATGATGAACAATTGCCAAAATCTCTGACAACATCTCTGAATCTCTTGCTGCAAGATCCCACAGTCATCCCAAACCTTTTGCCCTCTGTTGTGCACAAGAGAAGAAGCATATTCATGTAGATGCTATCCAGAAGAAGGAAAAAGACAACTGACAGCTTGGTAGACATCAAGTCCATATGCTTCCTCTGGGGGTTCAGACTAGGACAGGTAATAATGATCATATATGAAGCAGTTGTTCTCTTTTGTGGTACAAGACAGACAAGGTAACAGGACCCATCCTGCAAAACAAAGCCCTCAGATAGCAGCAGCCAGGAGCAAGGTTCCATGCAGAGGTCAACCAAGGGTGATTTTGCCAGGGATCAAACACAACCACAGAATTTGAGTGGGTGTTTTAGTGCAAAACTGCAGACAAAGCCAAGAACAGCAAAGCAGCAAGGCTAGAAGGCACCAGGGAGCTAAGGAGAGCCAGGAAAACACTTACAGTGTGGTCTGGAGAGGCTCTGAGGATGAGGCGTTGGGGTTGATGGCTAGCTAGAAGTAGATATTGTGCAAGGACGTGGCCCTTGGCTATCATTTCATCAATATGTAATTGAAAGCAAAGGAAGGTTAGGAGGTCTCCCACCTCTCCTCTGCTTTTGGTCAGACCTTCTTTGCAGGTCACTTCTCCAGCACGTGCCTCTTTCCATGGTAGAATCCTCATGGGAGAGCAGCAAAAAATGATCCAAGTTAAGAGAAATTCAGTCTAGAATCCAGCAGTGTGGACTACATCACTGGCATGCCCAGTTCTCCCATCAATATTCCTTCCTCTTAGGAAAACAGCACCAAAGGAGGTGTTGTCTCCCTGGTCAAATGGATAACAGGATTGTCTGGACATCTCACACATATGGGTCTTAGTTTTTTCCAAAGATTTATGGCATGATACCCTCGGAGAAAAACAGCCTCCTTCAAAATAGGGCAGGAGCATTTTAGGAAGGCCTGGATACACTTCTTGAGAGGGGTGAATGTGTAAGATGAAAGCTAGATGAAGGACTCAGTAGCTGTCACACAGAAGTGAGAGGCTGTGGCATGGTCATGGCTTGGTGTTCCCAGCAGTTCCCAGTGATTCCCACTTCCATTTGCACCTCTGGACTCATGAGCCTGTTGAGGACCCTGGAGCTCAATGGGAATATCTCTCTTAAGGAGAGATATAGGAGGGAAGAGGGAATATTCCTCTTAAGGAGAAAAGATCCTCTCTTCCTGGTCCATTCTGGTGACTTCAGAACTGGTTATTCCTCTCTTATCTGCTTTAACACCAAATAACACTTGGCTCCCCAGGACCCCTCCCCATGTGTGGCTTTCACAGAAAAGCCCCATTTCCCCCAGAAAAACTATTGCTTGTGTTAGTGCTCCCTAATTTGAAGGGGACACCATTCCCTCCTCTCACCTACAGCATCTACTGTAGAATCACTCCTGCCTTTGCACCGTGAGCTCTTAGAAGGTGGGGAAAAGTCATTCTGGCTTTTAATTGAGAGACAAGCTCAGTCTGTCCAGACTTACCCCATACCAGGGCTACTACACCCTTCCTACGGGATTTTGGGTGGTCAAATTCACTAGGAACAGGGATCCTCCTGGAGGAAGGCTTTGAGCACTGGCAGTTTGACTTTCCTCCATCTCCTTTTTGGATATAATCTACCTTGCAAGCACGTCCAAGGCAGACACTATGCACAACCATTCCCCCTCTCCAGACAGTGTTTGAGCAGAGCAAACTATCTGTGGCTTGTGCCACTGAAAAGAGCAGCAGGTCCATGTGGACTCTGCTGTTTGACCGCGACCAATATTTGCAAACAGCTCCACGACATCTCATCTCTTCAACCTGTGAGCTCTTGCAATCGGCACAGTGTCTTGTAGTGGTTTAGATGCACACTGGGCACCTCCTGGAATTGCTAAATCCATCCCAAAAGAGTCCCCTGGAGCAACACCAAAGCTCGAGAGGGCTGAAACACCAGGGATTGGCAGAACTAACCCACAACCCAGGGGAAATCTCAGCACTTCTGCTGCTGGAGGCCAGACACGATGCTGCAGGACAGACCCAATGCTGCAGGACATCTCAACCAACACCATCCATGGCCGCACAAGTGAAACCCAGGATGGCTTTCCCCAGCAATAAACCCACCTCTGTATTCTGCTTACAGCATAAACCTTTCTACCAGACAGCTCCCCATCCTTGGTTGGATTTGGCTCTCATTCGAGAGAGATGCTCAAAATCACAACCAGAGAACCGCAGTGCAGACCCGGCCCTGGGGATGTGACACCCTTCCCCTCCAGCTTATTAAACACAGCGCTGCCACAATGCTGCGTTTCGAAGCAGGTGCCTTAATCCTTATCAACAGAGGGAAAATTTCATCAAACAAGCAGGGGTGGTGAAATGGAAATGCAGAGATGCATAATTCATGACCACGCAGGAACGGTTCAATAGGCCCGTCAGAGGCAGGCTCAGCACCTTCTTTTCCACGCCGAGGAGGATGATGTCAGATTGCCACGGGATTAGGCGGACGGAGGCTTTTTGCAAGCCCTTTGTTCTCCCCAAGGCTCGGTGCACATTCAGGCTCCTCTGCTCGCAGCCCCGCTTACAGGGTGAGCTCTGTTCTCTGGAGCCACTTGCAGAACCTGCTTGGTGTCAGGAAGAAAAAGGCTTATTTACACATAAATGAGGAAGGCAAATCTCCACAATAGACACCAGCAGTGGCAAGGAGCAGCGTTTTATTGGCAATTCCACCCCCCTCCCCAGCTCCACTTTGCAAATGCAAAAATAACCTTGCCCTTTTCCCCCATCCTCATCCCTCCCTCATCCCACTGGAATGGGGATACAGCCCTAGGAACTGGTCCTAATCCATTGCATGCAATGTTTGCAGCCCATGATAAAGAGAACTTTATCCACCTATGGGAAAACTTTATCCTGTGATGGGGAAGTGCATGAAGCCCTTGGCAGACCCCGCCATGCTAGGGACATCCTCCTGGGACTGGTAGATGTCCCTGCCTAAATCCACCCTGGGCATTGCATAGACATATAAAAACTATTATTATTATTATAAAAAGTATATTGCACAGATATATAAGAACTTCCAGGCCTCTTTCATGGGCTCCTATCTGGCCCTGACTTTTACTATTCAAACAGGACAAATTTGTGCTTGTCCTCACTGCAGGGAAGGGACCCTGAGCAGGGGCACAAAGCGCCAGGCTTGCAAAGCACCTAGCTTCATTTCAGCACCAAAATGCAAACCCCAAGGGAGGTTCAGCATGGAAAACCCTCCCTTCCCCATGGATCCACCTCTCCTACATGTCAGGGGAACACGAGATGCAATGTCTTATGCAGGAGACCTTCAACACGACCTCAGGTCCAGCTGCTGGGCCATCCTATATCCCTTTCTGCCTCTCCTGACCAACCTTGTCCCAATTCCCTGCTGGCAGGGCTCCCTGTAAGCTGTTTTCAGCTGGGAATAAACAGAGTAAGAACAATTAAAAAAAATAATAAAAATAAAGGAGGGGAAAGTCCACCAGTGACCCGTGCTCCTCCAGCATGAAAAGCCTTGTCCAACATCCCCCAGCTCCTGCTCCAAGTATGAAGACACCCTTCCAGGTTCTTCCCACAGCCACCCAAGGGAGGGGAGTTTCTCCCTCCCACGCTCGCAGTCATTCCAGGCACTCGCTGGCGGCGCTGCCGGATGGGATGGAGGGCTGGGAAGGGGAGGACACAGCAGGCACTGAGTCCGCAAGTGCCTCCAAGTGAGAGCGGTGCAGAATTGCTCCCTGCAATAGAGTTCCTTGCCAAAGACTATGGAGTTATTCACTTTCCTCCCTCCTTTTATATCTAGAGGTGCTTGATTCCTTAGGTCCTTACTGAGAAAAGCCTGGTCTTAATCACCTTGCACCTTCCTGACAGCATTTCCCTGGAGGATGAGCTTTTTCCACAGCAGAAAAGAGTTCCTCCTTGCACTTTCCAGCAGCTGATTCATTGCAGCCTGCCCAAACGAGCTGCAAAGAAGTGACCCAGCACACGCTCAGCATCCTTCCAGAGACCGAGCGTGTGTTTAGCCTCCTTCCATAGGGACATCAGCGCTTGCTGAGGGCTCGAGAGCCCTCTGCTGTCCACCCATCCGGCACCACCAGCACAGCCACTTGTAGCACATGGGCCATCACCACCCTGGTTGGGGGTTGAAGGTGGGGAGGACCTGGCTGGTGTCTCATGTTCCAGAGGCTTGGGAGAGGTTCATCAGGTTCCCAGCAGTGTTGCAGCTGCAAAAAAGAGACCTTCAGTAGATGCTGAGAGAGATCCACAGTGCTTCAGTAGATCCAAGACTGGAGAGGACTTGGAAAAGGTTGGAAAAGAGGAAAGATGAGGTTTTCCCCCCAAACCACTGAGGTCTGGACCATTCTTCCTCCCATGCAGCCATCACACTTCCTTGCTCACACCCTGTCTCAGCCACAAATCATTTGCAAAAACTACATGTTGATTGTGAAAGATGCTCTACAGTAACTAGCTGATGAGCCGTTCTGGTCCCTCAAACTCATCCTGGGCCAGTGTGGACACCACAGCACATCCCTTTGGACACATATAAAGCTCCCCTTGAAAAGCATGGAAACTTCTGTGCACCCAGCCTTGCTCCAGCCCCAAGGCTTTCAAGGCCAAGGAGTCATCTTCTAATGTCAAGTCATTGCTGGACTACTCTCCATTCTGCATTACAGTAGCTATTGTCACAATCTATGGATATTTAACACATTTATCTATAACACATGTATTAAATGCACATGTATGAGTGCTGTGGCAGTTAGATAATCCATACAACTACCAGAACAAAGTCTATAACATTACAGTGCATATGTATATAACTTTTTTAGCTCCTCTACCCTCACATACACAAACTTGGAGTGTATTATTGGATTATTGCTGCAGTTCTGCTCGTGCCATTGCAAGGCTCCAGCAACAGTGTGCATCTGGAGCACAGGGCAGCGTTTGGCTGGATTCAATAATTCATATCTGCATAAAACCAGCCTAAATGGTCGGAGGGAGGATTAAACACAAAGTCGTCCCCAGAGCCAAAATCATTTGCTCTTGCTGGCTGCATTACCTTAGCCAGCAATGAGATTTTTACTGTTTGTTTTATTAGCAGTTCATAAAAGCCTCATTACACAATTCCGCTGGTGGTACATTATTTATAGGTGACACCTACTTATTTGGATTGATTAGCTCCTTTTTTGGGGCCTTTTTCTTTTCGGATGCATGAAGTTTCTCTCCTTCCAGAGCAGAGCTGCTGCTCCAGCTTTCCTTGCTATTCCTAGGAAGATCTGTGATGGGACAGTCAACCTCTAGCCCATGGACAAGACACTTCCCCATGCTCTGAATCCTCCACATCCACCTGGCTCTTGTGGAATCCAATGCCTGCTTGTCAGAAGGAAACACATTCCAAGAATCCTTAAGGTTGATGCTGACATCCAGGTCTAGCAAAGCAGGGTCCTGAGTCCAGGTACAGCTTAAAAGAGCCAGCAGTGGCTCCAAATCCACACGCTCCTGAGCTTCAAGCTTCCTTAGAAACGCAGATCTGCTTCCAGTTTTCCTGAACACCCTCAGTTTTTCCTAGCTGGCCAAGGACCTCAAGCAGGACTAGGGTCCCACATCTCCCGAGCCTCCGGAGTCAGCAAAATCTGGCTGAACTCTGAGGGATTTTCTCTCTTTGGCCTTTTATCATGGTGCAAATCACATCCCACATCCCTTGTTCTAACTGTGGGCATCCCATTGAGTCCCTTTAAAATCCCCTCTCCAGCCTTGCAATAATTATGATATCTCAGAGAGATATAACAGGGATAACAGGGATAACAGGGATAACAGGGAGTGGAAGATAGGCAAGTCGCAGCGCTTCACCTCCACCGAATCCTGTTGATTAATGCTCAAAAAGGGAAATTTAATGAAACTGGAATGAGGATCTGTTCCTATTTGTACCCTCTAATGGATCATGGTGTCGAGGTGGCTGGTTTCTGCATGTGGAAACGGAGGGCTGCGGTAATGTGACAAGAATTAATGAGACATAACCAGGCTCTCATATAATTAAAATCAGGAATTGCAGGCAAAAAAAATGGCTCGTGCACAACAGTGGGCTGGAGTAGGGGAGGGTTGATTAAAACCAGTGACTGGCTACAAATGATTAGATTAAAATCAATTAACTGTGGAGTTGCTGCCTGGCATATGGAAGGATAATTCAGTTACGTAACTGGCAACGGGATTTGGGCTTTGCAAGCGCTGTTTCAGTAAATCAGACCGAGCTTAGGCAACCTGGTCGTTTAACAGGAGACACTTCTGCTGGCTGATTCTGGGAGATTTGGTGCTATAACGCAAGGAGGGACTCACAGCAGCAGCAGATGAGAAGCGAGAAAGTCCAAAGACAACTAAAAAAAAAAAAAAAAAGGATAAAAAGGATGCTTTGGTTATTTGCAAACAGGAGCTCTTTTCATTAGTCTTTTAAGGGCGACTTGGATTAAAGCAGCATTAGTGGCATCCGGGGCTGCTCTGCCGGCCTCCCCGGAGCCTGCTGGCTGGTGGTGCCATTAGCGCTAATGCAAGCACATTAGCACGCTCCCTGGAAGGGTTCCTGCCTTGCAACAGCCCCCGTGGCTGCGTTTCTTCCCCTCTTTCAGCACAGCCACAAGCAGGGAGACGGGAATCTGCAGGGCAAAGGCAGGGAATGGAGATCTGGGCAAACGGCTCCAAGGTGGCCTCTGCTCCTACCCCATCTCTAGGACGTTGTGCATGGACAACCAGCATTGGAAATAGCAGCCTTCAGACCAGAAGTGTTGCTTTTCAGCAGAGTTTGCTGCTGAGAACACACATCTGCTCATCTCAGATGCAGCTGCACTGAAGTTCAGTTTCTTCATACATCTTGCCTCTTTGCCACGTGTCAAGTGGAGCTTCTCTGTGGCCAGAGCAAAGCCCAGACACATCCGTCACCTCTACCTCTCCCCATAGCTGTGATCTGAAGCCTGGAAATGCCTACTAAAATGCCAGGGTGGTGCAGGACAGATGTTCCAGGGTGCAGAACAGATGTTCTGGGGTGCTGGACAGATGTTCCAGAGATGCAACATAGCCAGGTCTGCTTGCGCTCGTATCCCTGAGACCAGAGAGCTCTCAACCCCACTAACCCCAGAGCACCCAGGACACTTTCTGAGATGTTCCTGATGTTCTGGGTGTTGAGTGGACTCCATCCCGTCCTTTTCCAGTGGAATTCACAGGAATGCTTCTCCCAGTGCAGTGGAAATAGGTGCGCTTTCTGTAGAAACGACAGAAGTAAATTTAGGTCAAAATTTACTATGTATAGAGCAGAGGAACATCTCCTGAGCCATCTGCCATGCACCAAAGCCAAACTCTGCTTAGAGGCTGCTGAGGTTTTTTTTAAAAAAAATAAAAAAAATAAAAAAAGGAGATTGACTGGCTTTCATTCAGGGCTTTCAAACACAGTTCTGCTCTTCACAAGGCTGTTTAAACATGGCCCTACTAAGCTGCTGTCCATCATAAATAAGCTCGCTGTCGACAACAAGGTTAACCCTAGGTCTGCCTCACTACCCTAAGGACAATGGCAAGGAGCCCCTTGGTTTGCATCCCAAAGTTGAACTCAGCTTTACCAGGGAGAACGAGCAAATCTTCCCTTTTCTGCTGTACCCCATGTCAAAATCCTCGGAATACTGCTGTGTCAGAGCACAAAAAAGTTTTATTTAAAGAGTCAGAATCTTCTTCACTTATTCTTGTCTTTGATCATTATGCATCCGTGCAAAATTCTTCTTCTTTCAGCTATTCCTCTCAGGCCAACGCCTCCACTTCATCTCTCCATGCTCCATCAATATCCCATCTGTTTCCACAGCTCCGCTGGGATTTTTTTCCTTCTTGCCCTTCCCTCCTTCCCTTGGCTGACACAAAACCCTCAGCACGCCAGCGTGTGTGCAGGTACCCCATGCCGTGCACACGGATGCTCCCCAAAACACGCTGCATTCCCAGGCTATGGAATTGCTGCATAAATCCCTCCCCATCGCACAGCAGGACTGCAAATTGCCAACGCTGCAGGCTTCGGAATAAAATCCCTTCCGTTGCACAGAGATGGATAATCATTCCCCCTCCTGAACGAGATGCAGCAGATTTATAGTCCTGACTCAGCCAGCAAGTTTATGCGAAGGAAGTAAGGTCAGGACAGGGTTTATAAACTCTGTCGATACGCCTGCTCTGAGAGGCTTTCTTCCTCCTGACAAAGCAGCGCCGTGATGCTGGCCCCTTGTTTGATGCCTTTAATAAAAGCAGAAGGACAAAGATGCCTCAAAATAATTCACTCTACTGAATCGTGGCAGTGATCCATACCAGGGGGATGCTCTCTGGGTGCTCTCAGGGCTGACATTGGAAGATCACTTGGTTCTTCCCGACGCAGAAGTCCAATTAAAGCATTAACCCAGGCAAAACAACAACAAAAATATTTTCCTTTCCCTTTTGCAATTCTATGCCTCTTTTGATTTTGCGTGCTCCAAAGCATTTTGAGAAATTTGTCAGAAAGCCAAAACATCTTAAAATTTGTTCTGGTCTTATTTTAGGAGAGGACAATACGATGTTCTGCTTTAGGACTTTTTTTTTTTAATTATATTATGCTTAAACTAAAACACTGAAAAGAGTTTCCAAAATGGAAAATGAGCCTGTTTCATTTCAGCATTATATGGGCACTCTGCTCTTGGGATTTTTCCTGAAGCTGCAATTTGTTGAAACTAAACATATCCATGAAATATTAGTCAATGAGCCCAAATTCCCCTGCAGGCACAAAACCCTTATGAACATGGACGATTAGCTCTTTCAAATAACTGTATTTAGATGTTGCTGGCATTATAATGGAAATAGACTCTGCAGCATCTCCTGCCAGAGATGGCAAAGACCCAGTGAGTCACCTTGTCCCCATTTCCCTTCTCTGGGCCTTTGCCTTCCCAAGGAGAGGAAATTATATGGACTTTGCAGCCTCTTGGTCACCTCCAGGTGGGCAGACTCATCATGCAGCCTCCTCCCAACTACATGGTGGCTTGTAGAGGTATTTTCACTCTGGAGAGGGTATTTTGCAGTGTAAAGACTGCTGTTGAAGCCAACCGGCCTTGGACAAGTCAATCGGCTTTGCCCCAGACGGAGAGTCAAAGAGAAAGATCCTTTGGGTTGATGATGCTCCAAGACAGAGATCAAGGGCTTGTTGCAAAGCTCATTGGAGGCGGTGAGGAGACTCCTTCATATCAAGTGGCTTTGGGCTAGTCCTCAATGAGTGTGAGAGCCACCACCAAGGACACCTCGGTGCTTTTGCTCCCATGTCACTGGGACATGGACTTCTAACATGCTTTTGCTTTCAGGTCACTTAGGAGCAGGTTTGTTATTTATAAACAGCTCCGAGCAGATTGTGGGGATATAAACACCTGAAACATGCCCTTTTTTGATGTACACTGAAGATACTCCAGCAGTTCCATGCCAACCCGCTCAGCTGCAGAGAAGCAGAACCTCTCTCCAGATGGCGAGAGCCGCTGTCAGCTCAAATAGAGGGATTGCACCTGAAATGAAGATGCAAACTGGCATGTGGCAAGGTAGACATCCAAATTCTTTGTGATCCATGAGCTCTGTCACTGCTTGTGAGCAACAGCCTGGTAATTGCCTGTCATAAACCAGCCCCTGCTGCACTTAATTGCAAACCTGGTCTAACATGCTCTGAATAAGGCTGTTGGCATGGACAAGGGGAGAGGCAGGCGCACAGAAGTATCTGCATGTTGTCTGGGATTGGGGACCTGAGAGCAATCCCATGGAGGATGTCATCTCCAGGTCCTGGGAAAGCATGGGATGAGCCAAGGCTGGTGGCTTTGATTCCTCAACACAAGGAGGTTGATGAAAACCTCAATAGAAACTCAGGCTTTTGTGAGATTTCTCCCTCTTGTCTCTCTTTTTATGGAGATGGAGAAGCTGAAATAAAGCAAAGTCTGGTTCTACTCTTATCCTAGGAATATTTGTAGCTCCTGCAGCCAAGATGCTGGGGGCAACAGAGAGCAGTGACTTCCTGCTTTGATCTCAAGGATGCTCTGCAGTGTTCAAGAAAGTCCTTAGCCTTTTTGATCACCTAATGACACCAGTCTCTGTCTTCTGATGCGGTGTTTGCCTATGCACCTGGGTCAGTCTTGGGCACAGGTCATGCCAATCTTCCCAGGAGAACTCGGAAATCTGGAAGAACTATCAGAGTAGCAGCAGTGAAGATGATGCGTGCTGTTGCAATGATGGGGGAGGATGAGCAGAAGTTGTTGCACCTCTTCCTATCTTAGTTCCTCTGTACAGATGTGTCCTTGTTAAGCACAGTGGTGAGAAGGGTCACAATGCGAGGAGCAAGGACCATGCACCTGGCTCCACTGCTGCACCCACCTGGGGCTGGATGGAGGCCCCCTCACCCTCTGGAGATGCTGGTCTTCTGAGAAGAGACCACTGCCATATCCCATAGGGGAAAATATTTGGAGATGTGTAAGCAGGGAAGAAAAGATGGAATTGGCCATGGGCATGTCTTATCCAAAAGAAGTAGCCACAGCTGCACAAGTCATTCCATCACCAGGAAGGTACAGCACTTGCAGAAAGGAGCCCCAATGCTATCAGCATCTTTGTGCATGGCTCCTTATTTAACCTAAAGATGTAAAAGGCAGAGCCTTTTTCCTGCTGTCACCTTCACCTTTCTTGCAGAAGCTAAAATTCCCCATGTTTCTCCAGCTGGGTTGTACCAGAACTAGCTGCCACCCCATGGCACGACCAGCATGCAAAGTGCTCCCATGGCTCCACATCGCAATATGTAGCTCTTCCACATATAGCTTGAAATGATTCATCCATCCCTCTCCAACACAAAACCTCGCATCAGCAGGCAGCAATCCAGCAAGGAGATGGGGCATCCTAAGGAAGATTGTCTTTATGGAGAGGTGTTCATCTCCCCTCAGCAGATTGACTTGGAAGCGTCTGGAGAACATTGCAAGCCTGCAAGTTTGGAGGCAACATACCGTGCATGACTCTTCTCATCACTTTTTTTCCCCCCATCTAATGTGAGTAAATAATGAAAAGAATTACTCAAAAGAATTACTACTGGGTCCTCGCAGGCAGCTGCAGGCTCTCAGGAGGGAAGGTGCTCAGATCTTGCAGTGCAAAACAGGTCATGGTAGACATCAGACAGCCCTAACTCTTTTCTTTTAAGAATGAGTTGGTACTTTAGTACTTCATTTGTGCTTTGTTGACTGGAGAGCGACTCCCTGACACGGTGACTCACCAGCCCTTATGTTGCACTTCTTATTTATACTCCCCAGCGCTAATGTTATGGTACTTAATGGACCGCAAGGCACTAGTTCACCTTCTAAATATACCCCCGCATACTACTGGACTCCCTTCATTATATCATGAGCTAACTGCCAGCATCAATCACAGCTCTGATAAAGGGAAACTGCCCTCATGTCATCTCATGAGGCTATGAAGTCTATGATCTTAGTTGTGTTGCAGCCACACGGGAGAGGGAGCATGGAATAGAAACCCGCGCTCCATCAAACGCATGCGACAATTAATTAGGATTGCAATAGGTTCCCTCTCATGTGGGGTAAAAGGAGATGAATTATCACAAATAATGGGGGGAAAATAAGCTGTTTCCTACAGAGTCAGCTAGGTCTGCTTTTTCTGGCACATTCTGCAGCATAGCCCATTCCCAGAGGATTTATTATCTCACATGCTGCATCATGTAAAATCAGAGTGTGGCTCAGGTTCAGAAATAACTTCCTTAGGAACCCCACAGCTCTCTGGACTTCTCAAGTCCCATCTCAGGCCTCTTGCAAGGAGGCATTCAGAAGACACCAAGGATGTGACTGTGCAGAAGTTTATGCACAGGAGTGCATGGGAGAGAGCTCAAAGGCTGTTATTTAAAGCTCAGCTGTACCCATCATCTCTCAGGCTTTACTGAACCTGACTCTCTGTCCCAATCCACTGTCGGGGAAGGTTCTGATACAATCCCAAGAGGGAGATTAAGAAACAGAGTCAAATGCCATACAACCTTATAAGTTCTATTCTCATAATAACAATAGGACAGAGAAAAGAAGAAGAGGAAAAAAAAGGAAAAAGAAGAAAGAAAAAGAAGGAGAAAAAGCGGGGGGGAAAAGAAAGAAAAAGAAAGATAAACAAGCAAATGGGAGAGATGCAGCAAGATTAGTTACTACCACCATCAGGCCAGCTACATTTCATTGGCTCCACCTCAGTGCTGGTGATGATCTCTTTGAAGAGAGTTGAGAAGAAGACACTCACCCTGATAAAGGAGGAAAACACAGTCCTTTTGTTGTCCCAGATCTTGAAGAATCCACCCCCTTTCTTGAAGTTTTTTTGCTTTGTTTCTCCTCTGTCCCCCAACTTGACCACCAGTGCCACTTGAGCACTGCTGAGCATTGTTAGGGTTTTGAGCTAATCTTCCCAGGAAGTCGTTAGTTGTATGGAGATAAAACATCTGGAGCTGATAGCCCAGTCTGCCCAGAGACAGAAAGCTGAGGCCAGGAGTTTGTAAACTCTACAGCACCAATGTCAAGACAAACAATCAAAAATAGTCCCTTACACTCTCCATGCCAGCAAAGACATGATCAGGAGAGAAGGCAGAGACAAGGAAGGGCTTCAAACCAAGGAGGAATAGCTCACAGTGGTAAGACAAAAAAGCACAGTTGAACCAAAGCTTAGGAAAATTGTCCTTGTGGCAGCATTATGGGTTGACTTGCGACAGCCTTGTACCTGCTGTCACGGTGCAGTGCAAGCTAAGTCTCCAAACAGCAAGGAAAAATGTTGTGCAGAATGAATGTGTGAGAGCAAAGTATATCATGAGATAAGGACTGGTCCTCTCCTGGAAACATGTTACACCAGGTTCTGGCCTCTGCATGAATCTGCAAGGCCACCATCAACATCTCAACTGACCTGAGAATGTTAAACAAAGCATTTCTCTCTGAGGTGGCCCTTAAAACACCTGTTTTCAGCTTGTAGACCTGCAATGACAATCAGAACTTACCTTCTCTGCCTTTTTTTTCTGAACTGTTAAGGAAAATAAGAAAACAAACTTTGCTCAAGGTGGATCTGTGAGAAGTTTTACTCCAACCATGAATCAAGGAATCACCAAAGACTTGGGAAGGACATCACAGCTCAAGCCTAAATAGGTTTATGGCTGAACTTGATGATCTTAAAGGTCTTTTCCAACCATAACAGTTCTATGATTCTGCTCACTGCTCTTGCAATGGATCTTGCCCATCTCTCTTGAAACACAACATCAAAAGCAGAGACCCCACTGAACCCCTGTCACCATGATTCCACACAGAAGAAGACACTCTGCTTTTCCTGTGGGTCTGGGGCCATAAATTGCTCATCAAGGGGTGACACTTCTTCTGAATAATATCTGGGACTATTGGGATAGTTCTTAACTTCTTTGTAGTAGGACAAAAAAAAAGGACCAGCAATATTTCCCACCTTCTCCCTGCATAATTCTGCTCAGGCATCTGCTTGCCTTATATATATTTAATGAAAGGTTAGCTGCTGCATAGTCAAATGCATCACACAGCTGGAAATCTTGACATATTTATGTATTTTGTACCAATAGCTTTTAGCAAATCCAGGTCTTTTTGCTTTTCATCATGTGGAGCCACAAGCATGAACCCCATTTAATATGAGACTTGCAGCAACAGGATAAGTCTATATCCCGCTGTTAAACTCTGATAACAATCACCTTCTCGAAACCCCACTTTCCAAAATAATAAAGCCCTTTTCTCCAACAGCATGGAGCTTTCAGGCAGCAGATGATCATTTTATGGGTGGAAGCTGCGTAAATAGGACCAATTTGTGTCATAGCTGGAGCTTCGTTACACTTTCAGCAAACAAATACAAGGAAAGCACAGCATGAAAATACAGCATGTATTCTGTATTTTCATATTCCCCCTCCCACAAATCCACCTGCCCTCACAACTGTGGTTGCATCATGTAAATACTGACAGCACGATCCTATTTTGAGTAGGTATGAGCCATGTAGTATTTACATTCAACTGAAGACAGGGAGGATTTCTCCATTGCACAAGCCATTGACCTGCAGAGGTGTCATTTGCACCTTGGGGAAACCAGTGAATAGAGGAGAATCCTCTGGGATAGCAGGATTGTGGACAGCAAGGGGTCAGGATCATTGCTTGCTGCCCAAGAGAACAAGACCTTGCATGGCAGGGACAATACCATGTAGAAACTTTGGAGTAAAATTGCTAAAAGTAGACATAACAGTGAGAAATGGCACACTGGTAGAGCAGAATAATACCCAAAGTCAGGCATAAATTGGTTGAATAATTCAGCGTGGTCTGGAACATGGGAATGGCAGAGTGCACGGCCAGACATAGGAAATCAGTGTTAATAAAGGCAAGCCACAGTGGAAAATTCATTAAGCATTTTTCAGAGAACATTTTGCCACTTACAGTGAAAAAAAATCCAACTAGAAATGAGGAAAATGTTGTTTCTACGGTTTTTTTTTCTTTAATAGGATCTATATAAAAGGCTGAAGAAACATTTGATTAAAGCCTGGGAAAGAAAGCCATAAAAACAGAAGCCCTACAGCCCTGATATCAACACTCTGGGACCTTAATCCATCCCTCTGGGTCTTGCCTGTGTAAAACCCCTTGGCACTGGGGAGTTTGGGACTGTAATGAACCAATATCTAACCTTGACAGCAGCTCACAGGTGAGAAACTGGTATTGGATATTCCTTCTCCTACAGCCAATATTGCTCAGCTGGTTTCTCAACCCTGGACCAAGTCTTCCCTGCTTGCAAGTAGTTGAAAATTTTGCATTGGAAGGGTATCAGGGTGGTCTTGCCCAACTGGGTGTCCCCGTTTGCTGTTTAGGTCCTACTCAATTAAGCTTGCTGTGATTTATCAGTGCTCATCTCTGCAGCTAATGCTGAGCATCCCCACCTAGCCCTGACCTTGGAGCAAAGTCACATTTTGCCCTTGCGTAGCACCCATCACTTGCATATCTTAAGTGCACTGCAGGTCTCAATTATTAATGACCAGTCGCTCGTGATAATGCACGGTTTGGAGAGCATAAATCAGGTGGTTAAATGTCAGAACGCTATGAGAGCTCCCACAGTGCTCCCTCCACCACAAATGGACCTGATCCAGCACTGCTGGGAACTGGGGCAGCCCAGGGAGGGCTTGAGTGGTCCCCCTGATTTTGTGGCACGGTTTAACGGGGATTAAAAAGGAAGATTTACATCTTTACAGAAGACCAGATACCTCAGGGTAACAACTCCAAAAGCTGCTGGTGCTTGCGTTTGCTTACTGAGGTCAAAGCTTGGGATGTCTGCAAGGGATGTGCATTCCCACCTCCTCACTGTGCCAGAACCGTTCACACATCACCTGCTACATCCCTTGTTCAGCAGCCCACCTAGGATAGCCCACTAAGCTGTCCTAGTGCCACCACACGAGGAGGACTGCACTGGTGAACCCCCCATGTCTCTAACTAAAGCCCACCAACCCCAGCACAGCTCTCCCAGGACGTGTTCCCTTTCCAGGCAGGACCAGTTGCCCCATTTTCCACTTTCCAGCTGCCTTGGAGGTCTCCAAGTCCGTTGTTTTTCCATCCTGGGCCTGTCGAGTCCATGTCCCAATGAATTCAAATTGCAGCAGGAAAACCCCCTGGGACCTGCAACCACAAAACCTTCCTGAGACTAGGAATGGAGCATGTATAGGACAAATTAATTAATTAATTAATTAAAGCAAGAAAACTCTATTTCCTTCTGCCTTCCACAGCTCACTCTGCAGTATTCCATATGCTGAATACTTTCCAAACCAAGCTCTACTTCTGCAAAGCTCCTTCTACAATGGCAAAGCACCTCTTCTCCTTTCCAAAACAGCTCAGTTTCTTCTCATTTCCCATATTCCTGCCCTTCCTGCCCTTGTGGCTGTCTCCTAAAAACTCCTTTGGCACCTGTGGCCCTTTCCCATTCACGAGAACAAGCACCAGGAAAGCCTGAAATTCCACGCTGTTTTGCTGCAAGCAGACAGTTTGTGCAGGACTTAGGTGGCTCCTGGCGAGGTGGGCATGGAAGCAGCATGAAGGTGCCCATCTGTTCGCTTGGAAGCAAAGGACAGGTTGGAAATCCTTCCAATGCAAGACGCTGCGAAGGAGCTGACACCACCGCCTGCTTCAGGGCTGCTCCCTGACGTTAACCAAACATATGCTCCCCATCCATCTTCACAACAGCTGAGTGCCCAAGGTGAGTGCCTCATTGAATCTTCTTAATTCTTTAGCAGCCTCAGGGAGCTTCCACTTACAAGTCGAAGCATCTGTGCCCAAGCTGGCTTCCACCCCTTCCTCACACGCTTATTATTACAGGGATCTGTCAGGTCTGGCATGGTCACCCACTGCTGCTTTCCTGCTGGGTGAAAGAAAGAAAGGACAACAGGGATACGGGGATACATCTCAGTTCCTGATTTTTCTGCAACAACGAGATGTGGCTTTTCTCCATGTGAGAGCTTTGAGATAGGGTGGCAACCCAGGATGAGTGTAGGTAGGCGCTTAGGTCCAGAGGGAAGTCACTTAGGTTCCGGATATGCAGAGACACTTCTCCAGCAAGGGTTGGATAAAGGAATGGGTTTCTGGCAGATGATGAGGTGCTTGAGATGAGGTGATGAGGGTGAGGAGGTGATGACCCCCTCATTCAGGGTGATGAAGGGCTTGAGAACTCAGCAGCCTTGGGCAATTCTGAGAAAAGCTTGGCCATGATACCCTTGCAGAACATCAATTCTTTTCCTTGGATGAGACATAAGGGACATATTCATTTATTTGTGCCTCTTTTGTTGAGCTTTTTTTGATCTCCTGTAACATTCATCCCAGTTGCTGCCTCTTCTATCACCAAGGAGCCCAAAGACGCAGCATCCTCCTCAACACTGATGCACCCATGCATCTATATTAACCATCTATATGTCACTACTGACTACACATCCATTTTCCACCTCATTCACATGCTATTTTGGGGAGAAAAGCACTGGTGCCCCCTGAGTGCAAACTTGTTAAGACCTCCTTAATGAGAAAAGCCTCAAATGCAAAGATCATAGGGATCCATCTCAAAGATCCAGGAGATTTACTGGCAGACCTTGCATTTATCTGTGCTGCACTTTGTTGGAGACAAGACTCCCCATACCTGTATCAGATATTACTGCCAATTCTTCTCTCTCTTGTCCTCTTCTCACCAAAACACCTTTCTCTGAACCCATAAGTCTATAAACACACTCCCAAATACTCCATTTAACATCAGGAAAGGCCATCTGTGCCACTCTTTCCCTCTCAGTGTTTGCAAACTCCACAGATTCCTCCTGAAATTTAGAATATCAGCTACAACAAAGGTCTCCCTGTGGCCCAACCTCAGAAGAAACTGGCATTTGCAGCAAAACAGACGTGAATCATCCAGAGTGCTTGCCAGCAGCCTTGTAAGGACAACCAGAGTGGTTATGAGCTAGAAATGAGAGGTTGTACAGTTTAGTTGGATAAATGCCTGGAGCACTGTCACAAAAGGACAGGAAAATTGGGTTCCCTGCAAGAAATAGCTTCTGTCTCTGCCATGAGAGGACTGGAGGAGTCTTCTTATCTCACCTGTGGCTGTGAACTTTCAGGAGGCCACGTCTTGGGGAATAAGGACAAGTGGAAAGTTTAATGGGTTGCAAATTTGTTATGGGGGCTGACTTGAGGAAACAACAAATTTCCACCCTTTGGGAAATTCCAACATCTGTGTTTTTCCCTAGAGGAAATGGCAAAATAGAGAAAGGACAAGGAAGAGAAGAACACAGAGAAAGTATTAAGCAATATGAGAAAATCTAGCTCTTGCTTAGTTGGCTCTGAATTAAATTGGCAAGGTCGGCCCAGAAAAGTCATCAGACTGGAAATTCAAGTGTTTCACAACCCTTGTTTGCCTTCCAGAGTGGACCACATCATCACTTGGAGCTCACCACTGTCTCGCCAGGACTCTCCCTTGGCTGGTAGGGGAAACAGGAGCTCCAGCCTCCTACAGCTCCTCCAATATCCTCACAGGAAACATCACTGATAAACATTAAACCAATCTGAACCAAAACACCGCAATTCACTGAACAGAACCAACTCAGTTTGGGTCACCTCAAGCTACAGTGAAAACCTTGCTTCTCTTTCCATGTTGAACCAGAAAAAAGCACTTCAGTACCATGCAAAACACAGTGGTAACAGAATGGACTTTTTCTCCATCTGAAACGTGGCAGGCGGGATCTTCATGTTAGTTGCTACACGTCTCCAGGACTGCACATGGGCACAGACTGTGCTTTCTACGTGCAGTCTTTGATTCTATGATTCTATGAATCTTTGATTTGGTAACCCCAGGCTTGCTCACGGTGGCCTGGAGACCTTCCCACCTGAAGGAAACCACACCAAGAGTGTGTAATACATCATCTGAGAAGGTCTTTGCTTGGTGAGTCATGGATGTTCATCAGGGATATCTTCATGGCCAAGCATTAGCAGATGGAGCAGCTCTGGCCCTCCCTGAACAGGACAGCAGAGAGAAATGAGGCCAGGTGATGAACTCAGCTCCGGTGCATCTATTAACCTCTCCAAGAGGTTAATGTGCGCTCTCATAGTCAAACATGATCTTCGGGCTGGTGACATTTCCACCAAAGAGCAAAGAAATAGGTCACATTCCCTTTTGGGCTCCATTAATATGCACAAGGAGCAGAGCTCGAAAATAGCCCTCTCTTGATGCCCCAAGGACATGCCCCTCTTGGTGAGTGACAGGTAAGAGCTGTGGGGAGCTTCGTTAGTTAATGAGGCTGAAAATTAAGCTCTCTTCTCTTGCCAAGGTTTTAAGTCAATATTCAGAGGCTGGAGCATTCACAGGAGCATTCACATTCACTCCATCCTTTCTGTAAAGCTGAAGTTGGGGGGAGATCATGAGCTAGTCTCTAGTGTCTACTCAGTGCTCTGAAAGAGAAAGAGGTAGAGGGGGAAAGAGAGAGATCTTCCCATAAACCAGGCCAAAAATAATATACAAGTGTTTAAGCTGAAGTAGGGTGCCAGTCTACACAGGTCAAAAGAGAGAAGCTCTATCCAACTTGGTAGCTTCCCTTAACATTAACCAGCTTGAGCAGACGGCCAACTTTCTGAAGGAGGGAAAAGTACAATTACTTTATCTTTTTTTCCTTTCCTTTCCTTTCCTTTCCTTTCCTTTCCTTTCCTTTCCTTTCCTTTCCTTTCCTTTCCTTTCCTTT
>JAVCKT010116783.1:0-21579 GCA_032273925.1 Rhynchotus rufescens
TGCTCCAGCAGGGACACCCAGAGCACAGGGCGGCATCCAGGCAGGTTTGGAAGATCTCCAGAGAAGGAGACTCCACAGCCCCTCTGGGCAGCCTGTGCCAGGGCTCTGGCATCCGCGCAGGGAAGAAGTTCTTTCCCTGCGAGGAGGTGCTTAATGCCCCTGTGTGAGGTTTTCAGCCTCCTGCATCCCCCAAGGCCAAAAGATTCCAGTGGAAGAGGGGCTGAGAGGTGCCTGAAGCCCAGAGACAGGCACGAGGGAAAAGCGGGGGGCGCTGCGGGGGGCTGGGGCTCGGCCTCGGCTGCCGGGCCGGTTGTGCCGGGATCCTGGCAGCATCCAGGCTCTCCCCAAGGCCGGCGTCTCGCGCACAAGCAATTCCACTCGGTTCCTGTTAGGGAAAACGTGCAAGCAGCTTGGATTTTTGCTGCAGCAAGTTCAACGTCGTCTGAGCGTGCCCTAAAATTCTGCACACAGGAAGCCCCTCATTGGAAATGTAAGGTTTTAATGTGTAGAAGGGAACAGAATTACTTAAGAAAAAGCCTTCAATACTAACAAAGATAGGAAAAACACTAGGGTGCTGAGTTGTTTCCCTTCTTGCTCCCTTTTCTCAACCTACAGATAAAATGCATATAAAACCTCAGAGAAAACGCAAGAATGTTTAAACTATTTTAATTAAAATACTCATTTTCAGAATATATTAAAGGTTAAAAGTGTCGCCTCCCTGCTGTTTTCACAGGTGCACTGGGATAAAGCTGCTGGTGTGGGAAGCCTGGGAAGCCTCGCGGTGCTTGGCGCACGCAGGTTAAGCCTTGGCACAACCCGCACAGCAAACATGGAACAACTATTGAAGTCCTACCTCGCTCTACAATTACACACCTCTAATTAGTTCTTCACATACACACACACACACCCTTGAGCTCGGGGAACTGCTAGAATAACCCAAGCAACGAAAAACGCGGATGCCAGAATGCCCGTGTGCCAGAAAGGAAGAAGAACAGCCCTGCACAAGGGTGAATGCCCGGCTGCACAAAACTTACAGCCCGGCTCTGGGCTCTCCCAGGGTTCCAGGTGTTGATTTCCACGTTCTGCTCCACTCTCGGAGAGCCACAGGCTCCACACACAACCCCAAGGACACCTTTCCCAAAGACCGCCATGCCCCTATTCCAGATTCGATCCGGCCACTGACAGGACTAGAGGGAACGGCCACAAACGGAAGCACCAAAAGTTCTGCAGGAACTTAAGGAAAAAATTCCTGACAGTGAGAGCAGCAGCTGCATGCTTTGGTTTCCCTGCCAGACTCCACGTCACGTTCCCGGGGTGCCACGGGCATCGTCAGCATGGAGAGGTGAGCTAAGGACCACACGGCCACCACGGTGCAGAGGCAGCACCGAGTAAGTCAAAGCTTGCTCACTGGCAGCCCTCATAGTGTTTTGGATGAATTCATCAGCTTTAGTGTCTCCACACAAATATTCCTCCAAACAGACATTTTCAAGATAAAACTTAAAACCCTGAGGGATCAGATACACATTTAATGTTATGTATTTCTCTGAAGTACTTTCCTTTTTTTTTTTTTCCCCAACATCTCACGGTTTTCCCAGTTGCATACACATCAAATTAGACATCTGATGCTAAAAGAAGCACATATTAAAAGTGTTTCACTTTCCCAACCTTTCTTTCCATGGGAGGCAGTGCAAGGGGTACGCTGGAGGACTCAGCCCGGAGGAATACAGAATCACAGAATATTCAAGGTTGGAAGGGACCTCTAGAGCTCATCCAGTCCAACTTTCCCACTCCAGCAGGGACACCCAGAGCATGTGGCACAAGGCGCCATCCAGGTGGGTTTAGGAAGATCTCCAGAGAAGGAGACTCCACAACCTCCCTGGGCAGCCTGTGCCAGGGCTCTGTCATCCTCACAGGGAATAAGTTCCTCCTCACCTGGAGAAGGAATACGCACAGTAACGATATGCAGGTTCTCACTGTAGCAGCTGGCCAGGACCTTCCTCCTGTATCACAGGTCAAGTAGAAAGAGCCCCACTCAACTCCACAGATGCTGGTCCCAGCGAGCAGCAGGGACTTCATCCCGCGATGTTCTGCCTTGGCCAAGGATCCCACTGGACCAGCTGAAACAGGCCGTCCTGTGACTTTTCCTCACTACCTATCACGGTGTTAGAAAGCCCCTGAACCAGGCAACTCCCGAGTCTCCCATGACCACCAGAAGCATTAGCAGCTTCTTCAGAAACCACGTGAGCATCGGGGTTCAAACCCCTCCATGATCCGTATGGAGGCCTGGGAGTTGCACTGAGCTAAGCCCTCCCTGCTGAACTGAAGTTTTTCAGAACTAAAGCAGTTCTGAAAGGCTGATTGTTTCTGTGGCAGATTCACAGAAACACCCGTTCAGAGCTTTGGCCCCTGTTTCCTTTTGCTGGACCTGACTATTTTTCACGTTCCTACCAAGCCCTCACCAGGAGGGCTGTTTGCAGGGGGTCCTATTCAGGTCTGAAGCGCTGTGGATTCTGTTGGCTCTGCTAAAGCGAGGACAAGAGCCTCCCTTAGAGGTCTTGCCCGGCTGAATGGAAAGGAGGCAACTTATATAGTCTGGTTTCAGCTTCCAAGTGGAGTAAATCCAACTGCCCCCCAAAATGCTTATTAGGTGTATGCAAGAGAACTACAGCTTCAGCCCAGCTCAGAAAAAAAAATGCTTATTTCAGAATATAAATCATCATATGTCTTGATGGGGTCTTCATAGTAGTTCTCTGGGACAGCTCATCATTTCTATGAGCTATATGAGCTATAGCACAGGCACAGGCTATAGCATAGCATATAAGCTATAGCATAGGCATTTAAACAGGTATGAGAAACGGCCTCGTGGCTGCCTGGGTGGAAACAGGCAGCTCTAACTCACGGGTGGGCTGAGTCTCCCACAGCAAGGTCGGCCTCTTCGCTCACCGACACCGTTGAAACCCTACGGCAAGTGCTCTCCTTACAGCACTAAACTCTCTGCTCAAACCCCAGCTATCCATCCACTCCACGTTTTACTAGTAAAACCTAACTACCGGGATGTTTTACTTGGTTCAGGTTTCGTTGATAATTGCCAACACTTTTGCAAGCGAATCATTATGCATCAGCACGGGTGAACTCGCTGCTGCTCTGCCTTCATCTGCTCCACAGTATCGAATATCCTGAAAATACTGTGCTACTAAAATAATAACTAAAATAATACAATAAACAAGAAAGGCATTTTCCACATCACAAGCCCTTTAGAATATTATGGTCTCCTCTTTTTTTAAGCAGTTCTCTATGAACTTTTGGAAGAGAGTTCATTTGGCTTTACATTTAACAATGAATAAGAAAGGCAAATATCACTCCAGCTTACTTAATGTTGGCTCCACATCTAACATTAATGGTTCATAGGCACATTTTGAAAAAGCAAAATAAACAGCCAGGAACAGGTATCTCAGTATGGCACCAACCAGAATTCTGCATGTGAAGGTCACCGACTCACGTGGTCGGCATTTTTTATGCAGCAATTTGACATTTTTGACAATTTCACATCGCAAGTTTTTGTTTTCTGCAAAGGTCTCATGAATCGAGTGCATGCAGTCCTCAAACACTATCTTAATGGAGTATCAGTTATTGTTCCCTGTCTTGACTCGCAGGCAAATTGTGTCACTTTACGGAGATTATCTTAGGCAACTCTCCAAGAACTGCCAAGAATACTAAACAGTCATCTCTGTGCTTCGATTTGCTGTTTTATTCCCTAGCATTCCATGTAAAAGTCAACTAATTAAAAGCCCTCAAAAACAGGAGTTTAATTGCCTGCATTCAAATATTTTATTAAAAAAAATTTAGAAAAATATTATGAACAGCATGAACAGGACAGCTACTCAAGTGGTCTTCCATTTTTCTACACTAGGGAGTCTGTTACATTGGTTTTACCAAGTTAAGCAAAGGTGGAGACTCCACAACCAATTTAGTCAGGCTGCTGCAGTGTTTCACCAAAGCTGGAGTAAGGAAATGTTTTCGTCCAAGCAAGTGGAATTCCCTACCTTGCAGTTTGTGCCTGTTGCCTCTTGCACTGCTACTGGGCACCAGTGGAGGACAGTCTGGTCCCGCGCTCCTGAGCCCTTCCCCTCACGTTTCCACACGTGCTGATAACGTCATGCCCGAGCCTGCTCTTCTCCGGGCTATACAGTCCCAGCTCCCTCAGCTTCTGCCCCTACGAGAGCTGCTCCGACCCCTTTATCACCTTCTGTGTCCTTTACTGGACGTGCTCCAGGAGCTCCAAGTATCTCCTATACTGGGAAGCCCAGAACTGGGCACAGTACTCGAGATGTGGCCTCACAAGGGCTGATCTGAGAGGAAGGACCTTGACCTCCCTCAGCCTGTTGGTAACTGTCTTCCCTGTCAAGCCAGGAGACCGCTGGCTTTCTTCACCACAAAGACACATTTCTGAGTCATGGTCAGCTTGTTCACCAGGACTCCAGGTCCTTCTCTGCAAAGCCTTCAGCCCTCAGCATGGGGTTATTCCTTCCTCACTTCCCTTTGCTGAACTTCGGGAGGTTCCTCTCCATCCACTTCTCCAGCCTGTCAAGATCCCTCTGCATGGCAGTTCAACAGCCTGGTGCTTCAGCCACTCCTCCCAGTGTTGTGTTGCCTTCAGACTTACTGGTGGTTCTCTCAGTACCCACATTATCCACGTGGGATGTTAAATGACATTATGATGGGATGTTAATGGTAGGATGTTAAACAGTACTACATCCTGTGCCAATCTGGCCTCCAACTGGACTTTGTGCTGCTCATCACAACCCTTCGCCCAGCAGTTCAGCCACTTTCCAAGCACTGAGCAGTTATCCAGCCCATACTTCACCAGCTTGCCTATGAGGCTGGGGTGGGTAACAGTGAAATCAAGCTAGACAACATCTGCTGCTCTGCCCTCATCAACCAAGTCAATCATCTCACCAAAGAAAGCTAGCCAGTTGGTTAAGCAGGATCTCCCCTTCATAAATTCATGCTGATCTGCAAGTGGTATCCAGGATGAGCTGCTACATCATCTTCTAAGGGACTGAGGCGAGGCTGACTGGTCTGAAGTCATCTAGATTCTCCTTCTTAAACACAGGAGTGACATTTGCTCTCTTCCAACACTCCGAAATCTCTGCTGATCACCCTGACCTTTCCAAGATAATCCGGAGTGGCTTTGCAAGGACAGGGGCCAGGTTCCCTCAGCACTTGCAGGCACATCCATCAGGGCCCAGGGACTTGCAGAGTTCACTCTGCTCCGACAAAGCACAAGGCTGCTCGCAGGAAGCAGCCAGCTCTGCCATAACTAGGAGTGACGGCGCTTGCTCTTCTCCTGCCTGAGGGCACTGCAACCTCTTCAGCCAAGGAGACCTGGGGTAAACACTCCACCCTGACACTGCAGTGAGCGGCCTCAGAGCGGGCTTGCACGCAGACAGCAGCACTCCAGCTCCTGCCCTGGGGAAAAGAGTGGGAATGAGAGAGCCCCTAAAGAGAAGAGTGCCTCAAGTTTGCAACCAACACTTAGAAACTACGGCCAGACAGCGGCGATACTCCTTCCAGCTACAGGAACATTTCTCACCCAGCTGCAAGCAAGTTCCCAGATCCTGAGGCTGGATCCAGTGCTCCTGGAGCGTGCTAGGAGCTGCTCAGGGCAGGACTGGCCGCCCTGCACAATCCGACATCCACACAAGGGGAGTTGGGGCCCCCGAGGCTACAGCAGGAGTGGGCCAAGGCGGGAGGCTTCCCGTGCAGGTGAGAATAAAGAATTGTGATAAATCCACACAGCAGCCCATCGACACAAAGACAGGGCGACACTGCAGAGAGCAAAATATTTTCCTATCTCCCACTGGCAAATTTAAGAGAGAGAAGCTGACTGAAGTCAGGCATAAAGACCAGGTATATATTGGCTATGAAATCAAAAGAAAAGACTTACCTAAACCACAGTTGCCCCAAAGGGCTTAGATTAAAAGTTGCTAACCTGAGATTCCAGTTACCTTGTCTTCACATTAATTTTAATGGGTTAGCCTACCTGAGTAAAGCACGTGTTCTTCGACCTATGTAAACACAGCTTTCTTTCCTTTCTTTTTTTATTAAGGGAATTGGATGACAGCACAGAACATTTTGCAAAGAGGCAGACAGTTGGTGCCTCGCATGGAAATAGTACCTGGGAATTTCAAGCAGAACTCGACACCAAATTGCTGGTTAAAACAGTGCAGATTTGCAGGGGTGCACGTGTGTGTGCGAGTTCGCTTGAGCAAAGATCACTGTTACAGAGCACGGGTGGATATTCAGCTTGTGCCTGGCAACTGTTATCCTGTAAATAACCAATGCTATCCCAGTCTGCATCCCAGGCAATTCATCCTTAAGTCATTATAGCTCAGCACAGCATTGGGGAGGGGAGCATCAGGTGGCATTTCCCACCAGCACCGGAGATTAATGCAGTGGTTTTCTAAAGAGGGGGAGAGGGGGAAGCACCCAGCAGACACACATACCAAAACACACACATACCAAAACACACAGGGCACCACAAAGCTGTCTCTGGTGTCTGCAGCAGCAGCCTGTGCCTTGGAGGTTTCCCATCCAAGAGCTGCAGCCCAACTGACGATACGTGGTTTGCAAGATCTGCCAGGAGCCCCAAAAGCTGCCGTGGCTCCAAGGCACCTCGCACAGCGCAGAGCTCCAAAGAGCCACATGCAAACGCCCACAGCAACAGGACTACACGCGTCTCCCTTCCCACTGCGATGGAAGCAAGGCTGCCAACTTGCTCAGGAGGAGAAGGGAGATGATAACTTAGCCCTATCGCAGTCCTCCTCAGTGTGGATCACAGCATTCACTACAGCTGTCATAACACACTGCAAACTACACACGACACCTGCTTTCAACAACGCAGGCCTTAGACCTGTCTGCATGTTTTGTGGGAGCGGGAATTAGCAGCCGCTGACAAGCAGCGAGCTGGCAGGGGCGTTAGGAGGGACGGCTGACTCCCTTCCCACTGCTGGTTGGGAACGTATGAGGCTTCCTGCCGGCACCTCCTATTTGGGAGCTTTTCACCCACCACAGGAGCAGAGAAGGGGGCCCCGGAGCAGCCCTGAGTCTCCTTTGGCCAGCCCCGAGTCTCCTCTGTCAGGCAATTGCTTTGCTGTCCCTACTTTAACAAAGTATTTCTAGATAAAGTTTATTTAAGGTTATATAGGATCATCGTGACCATCTACTTTGACTCCATACAGAAAAGATAACACAAATTTAAAGTAAAGCAGGGCAGATTAGGGATGCGCTGTCCCATGAGACCGACTGCAAGCTGGAAGAGGAAGGAGTTTGCCGAAGGGAACCAGCATGGAAAAGCCTCCACAAGAACTGATGGATACACCGAGAGCCTTGGAGGAAGCTCTGCCACTCGCCCACCACAGAGACAGCAACTTGGTTAAAAGGAACAGCCTTTGCCACTACTGGGAAGGGGCAAAGAGCTGGCCCCTCAGCCACCAACCTGCAGGGTATTAGGTTAGCAGCTATGGATTCTTATCACTGTGGAGTCTTATATGATTATTAGTTTCCCTGGTGTGATTTAAAGGCATCAGCTGCAAAGGACATCAGAAAGGATAAAAATCCCAATGCTTCCTGTACCTGCTCCGAGTGCTCGGGTTGCTGGTTTGGTTAAAGTGAAACAGACTGAAACCTTTGGTCTTACCCTTATATTAAATGCTACATGATTCAGTCACACTGGATTTCCTCTCATGACGCAGGGCTATTTGGCTTTCCTACTTGTTTACAGTAACTCACATTTGTCCTATTTAGGGGATCTTAATTAAGAATATTGCTTATAACCAGATTATACGGCATTTATTCTGAAGAGTAAGACATACTGATAGAGCTAAATATCCAATATAAACAGCCCGTGGATATCCATCATGGCATTTATATAGCGGATTAGAAAGCACTAAGAGGAATTGCGGATGTAGGACACATGACTCTCCCTTCCATTCAAAGGCAAATATCCTAATATCCAAGTGTGACGCTTGCAGGCAGGCAGCTTTATCCCCAAAGTCTGCACATCTTGGAAGAGCAATTTCAGGTGCATCTTTGGTTCTGAGATAAGAGAATATTTGGCAGCTTGTTTGTGCCTGCTAGCACACGTGTATGTGCTTGCTAGGAGGTAAGGAGGCTTGGGACAAATGTCAATTTTCTGCAACAGGGAGCTAAAGCAATTCAAAAAAAAATGAGGTTAAAAAAACAAACAGATAAAACACAAATAAAACGCAACATGGAGCTTCTGCTTAGGCTAAACCTTACCTTTAAGCAGCACGACTTTTGCTGCCATTGCCGGCAGCGAGCTCCCCGGCCAGAGGAGCGCTGCTCCTCAGCACACTCCTGCTGCGAGCCACAGCTTTTCCCTCCCCTGGAGCTGCTCCTGCTGCTCTGGTCCTTCCCCTTTTCCCTCGCACCTCGGCACGCCCCAGCTGCCCACACCTGCAGGCTGCCAACTCCTTAAACGCAAAGGGGGGTGAACAGGAGACCCAAGGCAGCCAGGCTCCCTTGTCAGACCTGCCCAGTGGAAACTCAGCCCTTCCACAGGCGGAAAAGGGGGAACCAGCGAGTTGGCTGCAAGAAGAGCTTCGCATTTGAGAGCAGCTGCTTTGGGCATCGGGAGCTTAAACTTCCCACGGCCTTCCTGACAACACTTGGATGTCCCAGGCGAAATGAAACCTCCCCGACCCGCTCTTGGGGGGTCGGTGCCTCCCAGCCCAGGGCTGCTCCGGCTGCTCCCGCGGGAAGGGGAGCGCGTGCCGGGCGCCGGCGAGGCAACGAGCCGGGCGGCTGATGCGATTCCTTAGCAAGGTGGCTGCTCCACGTGCAATCCAAGCCTCCCGGCTGCTGGGGGGACAGCGGCCGTTTCCCAAAGGCGCCGCTGGCGGCACGGCAGGCTGAGGGCAGCGGCGCTGCAGCCGGGCACGTGCGGGTACGGGCACGTTGCACACGGCCGTCGCAAACCGAGGAGGCTCCTCCAGGCTAAGCAGTGCTCCAAGCTCTCCCGCTTTATTTCGGGATGGAATTTTTTAAGTTATACAACTAAAACCGAGGAAGGGACGGTAGTTAAGCTCACATGGAGCTGCACCCTCTCCCACCACCTACCTCCTCTCTTCCGTCGGGCCTTGCTTTTCTCCCTCCTCCACCATGCAGCCTTCTGGCTGCTCTCTCCCACTTTTTCTTTCCTTCTCTTCCAACTGATGTCTCTTCTCCCATTCCCACTTTCCCTCTCCGGATCCGTTTCTACTCCCTTGAGTGCCTGTGTTGTTTCTCCTCCGTGACCAGCCTGCGATACCTGGCAGCTTCTTCCTTCTCTTTGCTGCTTGGCGAAGAGCTTGGAGGGAGACACGAAGAGTCCTCCTGCCCTCAGTTCTCTTGCCTGGCAAAACTGCGGACAGAAGCAAGGAGATGGCAGGAAAAGCCTCCCTGAGCCCTCCAAGCTCTGCAGCGGGGGCTGCCTGGTTGATGGGGGGGACATGGGACCCCTCGGAGCTGAGGGTGCTCAGTGACAACACGGTCTCATACCTCAGCCTCTCAAGGCTCTATGTCAGAGAAGGAAAATTGATTCCTCTCAAAGCAGAGCAGTCATCCAAGTTCTGGTGAATCCCTCTCTGTGGGAAACAGAAGAATCCAGAAGAATCCCTGGATCGTAAGGTAGCCCCCTCTTTCAACGGCAAATGCCTAATGAATACACAGAGAACATACAAAGCCAGAGGACTCCTGTGAATCGGTGGAGAAGCAGCAAAGGAGCTTTCAAGAGAAAGACAAAGAGATTCTTCCTGTAATTCCTGCTCCTCTGCCCCGAGCCACTTTTTGCAGGGCAGATTAGCTATCCTCCCCGAGATAGCTAACTGCTCCAATGCAGCCCAGTTCTCCAAAGCAGCATAGACTTTGTACAGGCCAAAATCCCTGAGGAATTGCAGCAGTTTAAACCAATATTCAGTGATGCTGTTGTCTCCTCTGTAGCACAGTTCAGGGGGACTATTTAACTGCCATCACCTCTGCTATAGATGGCATGCAATATGTTGGGGGGCCCATCAGTTAATAGGCAGTAGCAAGTCCACAGCATGTCCTGGAGCCTGGTGCACTCATATAAAATTATTTCTGCAAATGAAGTCAGCTCAGACGCTACTCACAGGGAGGAGAAAAACCCACAAACCTGCAGAGCACAGTGGGTGAAACAAGAGTTATTTTCTACACATGCCATGTGTCAACACAGCATCCATTTAGCAGGTCTAACTCTTCCTATTTCAGGCTCAGCTGGAATACAAGATTAAAAAAAAAAAAGGTATTTCCAAATATATCCGAACAGATTTCCATGTGCTGCTGGTCAGAGAGAGGTTTAGGAGCGAAGGAACAGAGCAAGTCACCGGGAGGCCAAATTCACCCTCCCCTCCCTCAGCCCACCCTAGCTATTCACATGCTGCTTTAGATGCTCCAGGCAATTCCTCACCCACCTCCCTCCCACCACACTCTGCGGTGCAATAACCACGGCAGTAAGTTAGGGAATACATGAATACATAAAGCGAACGCATTTTGCCCACATTATTCCCAGGATGACACCACCGCTAGGCCGGAGTGCCGATGGCTGGAGCTGCCGGAGGGGCCGGCGGAGCCGCCACGCACCCCTGCCCAACCTGCAGCCGCCCCAGCACAGAGCTAAGAGGGCCGGGCAGGATGGAGAAAGATAAACATCTTTCCTCGGGCATCTCTCCGGCTCCCTTTCCTTTTATTGCTCCTGGGAATCAGACTTTCTTTTTCTCCCCTCCCTCTCTCCCCGTTTGAACAAGGAAGAGGTGTGTGGAGCTGCGCGAGACGGCCAAGCCGGGATTTCAAGTTCGGATTTTGTTTCTCCTCTCGTGGCCCAAAGTCACTTGACTGCGCCGGCTCCTTTCCTCCTCCTGCAAAATGGGGCAAATAATTAGCAACCACCACCCCAGTGTTAGAGAAATTATTTAATTCGTGGTTGTACGGCTCTTTGAAGATACAAACAAAGTGCCAACTATTATTACTAGATGTTGATGGTGATATATTTTTCCCTCAAGCTTCTTAAGGGAAGGGAAAAAAAAAAGCATACCATCAAGCAACCATATTTCTAATGAGATGCAATACCCTGAAAGTAGGGCATTTTGAAAGAGATTGGGCAATCTTTTTCCAGTTCAGAAAGATTATTCCCAATACATAAACCTCACAGGATTATAAATACATGAAAAGAAAAACGTCATTCGACTAGCTGACAAAATAAGCTTGTCTAAATAAACAGGGAAAATATATACTCTATTTATTCATTGCTCTTTAAGAGAGCAAAAAATTTCTCGAAGAAGGCAGGGCAAAAATGAAATGAGACTCGAAAGCTTAGTGGGGGATGAGTTCAAAATTTCTGAATATGAAGCAACTGTCAGGCCTGGAAAAGGCAATTAGACAGAAAGGCCTGGGTAAGGCGGTGGGGAGCGAGTGCACTGTGCAAGAGAGGTCACACGCTGGATAAGCAGGGCGGTGTGCTAAATATTTCTGCATAAATACAACTCCCTTTCTCTCCATAGATATAGGAGTGACCTATCAGAGAGCCGCCATCAGGTTTCTGGGTGAGCAGGCTGTGAAACGACATTAATTTTGCCCAAACCACATCACTAAGCGTCCGAGCCAAAGCACAAAACAAAACACAACACACTGTTCCCCGCAAGCAGCAACATTTCCCTCTCAAAGCACTCCGACTGACTTCAGCACTGCTACCAAAGGCCCCGAAACTCTCAGTCTGTGCTGGCTCTGGCAGACAAGTTAGCCAAGTGCTAATAAATGCAATCCAGGGAAGCAGGCACAAGCAGCCTTTCTTTTTTTTTCTCCTTTTTCCTCCTGTATTACATGCAGCACTGATTGAAAATAAATAAAAAGAGGCTAATTTTTGCCTCTTGCACATGGGTAACACAGCGGAGCGGATTAGATGTGCACTGTTTGCTAATGCCCATGCATTATCTGTCTCCATTTCAGATATCAAGGTAATCTGTGGAGTGCCGCTGCATTTTGGCACCTCAGTAAAGCACCTTTAAGACTTTTTTCCTTTCTCTTTTTTTATTTGCTAAGGCTCATTTTTGAGGCATTATTTAGCTTTTCCAGCTTATTCACATGCCCATCCCTAACCCAGGCTATGGCACAGACTGTCAGCATGATGTTTCAGAGCTGCTGGGGAACAGCAGGACAGAAATCCATGCTTTTAAGCCTGGACAGAGGCCATGGGCAGCAGCCCTGAAGCTTTGGTCAGGACAGCTGCACAGCTCGTGTGGCAAGAACAGAGCTCCCGTACCTGACTGAACCTGGGGCAGTGCAGGAAGAAATCCCACGTTCACCATCTCATGGGAGAGGCAACCAGCAGCTTGCTCCAGAGCCCACGGCTTCAGTCTGCACTGAGTCAGAAACAGAGATTTCTTGCCATCTTGCTGGGAGAGGCTCTTACTTATTTATTTAACAGCGCAAGCAAGTAGCAGGGTAGGGGGAAGTCAGTTCCAGCTTTCTGGACAGACTGTCTGGAGGAAGGGACCTGGCTGAAGCAGAATGCCACCCGGAGCACATCGGCGTGCGAGCGGCGGCGCTGGGCACCAGCCGCTGCCAGACACGGCCCCCGGGAGGGCACCAGCACAAGGGACAGGGAAATAGAAGAGATTTCGGCTCCCATCGCTGGGACCTGGTGACCAGCTGGGAAGTCGCAGGGTGGAACCATGGAGGAAGCCCCGGGCACGCTGCAGTTGTGAGGCACGCAGCTGGCACAGCCACTGGAAGCGGCTCCCTATGTAAAGGGGCAGCTGGAATTTAGGAAGCTTGAGCCTTCCACAGGACAGATTACACTGCAGATATATTTGGACATGTTTGCTTTTCCAAAACAAAGCAGGCAAGTGACAACCATTCTCCAAAACAAACTTGCTAGCTCTGACATGCACTGGGCTACTGGGATCACAGCAGCCTAGAGCAGAGGCAAAGTACCTCGACGTCGCCCGAGAGGGCCACTTCCAGGGGCTAACGCAAGCAGAAGCAGTGCAACATCCACCCACAAATCCTGCAGGAAGCAGCCTAACTCTAACAGCGTTTACTTCCACAGCCCGAAGAGGCTGCTGTGTGAGGCCTCAAGCAGGAAGGCCCTCCCGGTGGTGAGGAACCGTTCCGCGGGCTGGGTTACTCCCGCAGGGCAGCGGACTCGGCGCTGATCGCCACCGCCACGCTCGAGCCAGCCCCGCTAATCCCTACCAACTGCTGGCACCTGTAAGAGACAAGCAGAGAAACAATTCCAGCAAACGCCACAAAACCAGAGGCAACTTAACAGCAAGATCTTACGAGGACTGCTCATAAAGTGGCCCGGGATTAGAATGGATGGTGTACAGAGTAGCATTAACAAAAACCTCCAGTACAAAGAGATTAAAGGATGAGAATAAATGTACAAGTAGGAAGCGAGTTTGGTTATTCCTAGTAACTCCCAATAACATCAGCTCTCTGTGTGTCCAAATTATGCTTTCAATCTGTGCCTTCAAAAAACAACATTACAGACCAACACAAACTAGTTTTTGACCTGGGGCAAAAAAGAGGACTGCAAATATTCAGCAGGCAGTACCTCAGCGAAAGCAGAGAGAATTCGCATGGATTTCCTCCCCAAGAGAGGCAATTTCAAGCCTGGATACTGAAACATATACTGAGGTCTCAGTACACATATATAATTTGGTGATGACTGCTCCTCAGAAGAGATCTTTAAATCAGACCAGACAAAAATCTCAGCAATAAAATGCAGGGAGCACAAAGGACAGAGGCACATGCGCCACGCAAGCAGACTCCTTCACAAGACCAGGGCTTCAGGCTATTGCAACAGAATAATTCCGTGCAGAGCCCAGTGCCACACAGGCGGGGAAAAAAAAAAATCTGTCAGATAGAAAAAGAGACAAAATCTGCTAGGCGAGGAAAAGGGGAAAAAAAACACAGTATTTGAGGTTTCTCTAAAGGGTACTGCAGAATGTCACGGCCAGTGCTGGGGAAAAATGTTACCGAGCAGTGTTATTTTAAGTGTGCTTAAAGCACCGCCAAGGGCTCCACTGGAAAACCTATAATTGGAGGGAGCTTCTCCTCTTCCTCCCCAACGCTGAACTCCGGGAACCCAACGCGAAGCTCCCGGCTCGGTCACAGCCTCATTCCTCAGTCACCTTCTCCCTCACGGAAATGGGAGAAGCCTCGGCAGCTTTTCCAAAGGACGCTACCGTGTCGCCGGATCCATCCCCCTTTATTCACTCCTTCTTTAAAGGAGAGAGAGCGAAGGTCCCGCGAGCGCAGGGCCTGGATGAGCGTGCTGCTCCCACGGGACTCGCTCAGTTACGGGCCCCGGCAGCTCCTCCCGAGCTGCTGCAGCCCGACTATTTTGGTGCATCAAAGCCGCTCTTTGTTGCTGCGGTTTGACAGCCCGTTTTAGTCATTTCCTCCCGAGCGGGCTCGGCCTTGCGCGGGCAGAGCCCACGCCGCCAGCACCACACAACAGTTGCTTACCACTGGGGCAAAGAGAGGGAAAAAGCCACGCATTTCCCAGAAAACAAGCTAGCTAAAAGGGAACTAACTGTGCAGCCTGCTTTGGGAGCTCAGCCCGGGAGACGCAAGGAGGCATTTCAGACAACTGCTAGGCGAATCGCCCACGTAATCCTCTTCTTCCTTCCTCAAACTCCATTTTCCACTAATGAGCCTGCCTAGAAATCCCACATTCCCTCTAATCCTACAGCTGAGGGAAACTTCTCCTACAGCTTTGGCAAGACGGATTTCAAGCGAGGCCCCCAAGTGCAGCGGGGCCGGCAGCAATGCTCTGGGCGAGCAGGGCACAAGACACAGCGATGCCGGGGGATTTCACCTCTCAACTTGCACCACAATCCCAGGAAACCTCCCAGCATTCCCAGGAAGAGTCAGCACCTCTATTTCTCCTCTTTACATCTGCTGAAAACTTTGTCTCAGAGACATTTCAGGAAAAGTGCACCTGGAGAGGGCCGCGACCAAGTAATGTGCTCTGCATCTGCTCTCTGCTAGATACAGATCAGCTCTGCCTCTTCATTTCTGCTCAAGAAAAAAAGCCAGTTTACAAGATCTGAAAGATTTCCCTGTGTTTTTACTAAAAACATCTGTATAACATGGGACTCAACCAGTCACAGCTCACATTACTCCTCCTTCCCACACACTTGTTTTGATGTCTGCACGTTTGTGTTTATACTGGAAAGCTACAAGGGTTTTTCCTACTTTTTTGAAGAAAATAGGGCAGATCACTCCATAGGCAACCCAACTGCCCCCAAACTGGTATTTCAGCATCTCCCATCCCTGCCACGAGGCCCAAAGCGCTTCCCAGGCTCAGGATTCTGCGTATGGAGCAGGAAAGTGGCCAAATTTGCTGCAAGGACCGATCCTGCTCGAGGTAACAAGACCACAGATGTATCTGCTGGTCACTTGGGTGGCTCGTGCCTCATGGATGCAGCCAAGATGCCATGGGAGGTCATGCAGCCACCTCGGGACCCTCAACTTGCATCAACACAAGGACCTTTGCAAAGCAGACATGGCCGTTTAGGACAGGAGCAACTGGACAACGCAAAATGAAGTGGCCAAAGTTTGGCCAAACGGAGCATTTGCAAAATCCACCAGGAATAATCCAACACGCTTTGCTGCCACACGTGCTGTGGGAGCGAACAACCACACTGGAGTGGGATGCTGGTGGGGCTGCTTCTTCCAGAGGCATAAGGCAGGAGGTGCCACCTCCTGGCTCCACGTAGCCACCTTCACCCACCAGCGACTTCTCAGTGCCTGGTTTCTTTTGGGCCACACAAAAATCCTGCCTGAAGCCCCACGCTTGGCCCCGGCAGTGTCGCTTCCCACCGCAAGCGGGTGGCACCGAAGCGACGAGCCGGCAGCGCGGCACCCGGAGCAACGCGGCCAGGAAACACCTTCGGGGCACGGGAACTGTGACTTATCGTTCCTCCTGACCCCAAAGATTATCCCAGATGGACAACTGAATAGAGCACTTTGTCGGAAGTGCAGAAAGGAGGGAATGACAACTGCAGGAAGCTTCAACAGAACCTCCCACATCACTAGCTGATCAGCGCTGGAGTCAAACGAGACATGATCTGTGCAAGGAAAAATTTTAAGGCTATGACTAATTTTATATTAATCCCTGGCCCAGCCAACCTTGGAATTGGAGACTGAGTTCTCTCTTTCGGCTAACTCATTGTTTTAATTCAACAGGCCAAAGGAGCAAGTTACGCAGCTCAGCTCCTGTAAAAACACATGAGTCAGCTGGCAGAAGCTGCAGAGATGACCAGGAGACACGGAAGATTATTTTATGAAGCTAATTAAAGCTCTCGTGCCCGCAGTCCCCCCGTGCTGTTTGAGCAGCATGGCAAGAAGTCCTCGCAGTCAGAGGGGAGAGGATCCATCCCTCCCGTGTGTGCAAAGATGGTCCCCACTAACACAAAGAAGATTCCCCAAAATACATGTTTTGCCAGTATTGTGCCTCTCACTTCTTCATGCCTGCTGGTAGGAAGGTGATTAGATCTATCCATCTCCATCACTTGGCAGGCAAGAGGCTGCGGAGCAAACGGCATCTCCAGAAGTCACTTCAGTCCTTGTGGAAACACCAGTTACCTGTCGGGATCCCAGGCAGTCCTGGGAGCCAGGAGGTAATGAGAGTTTTCACGGAGATCATGATTCCCCCGATCGCAACGGGACAAAAACGCTGCAAACGCCACGCTAAAGGGAAGGGATTACTCAAGTTTTTACTCTCTCACAGGCTCCAATTTGGGCTTATTCCTCTACGCGAGCCAAGCAGCCAAGAAAGGTTTACAAGAAAGATTGTTTAACACTTGGTTTACTCTCTAGATACACACTCTCTATACACTCTGCAATTGCAAAGGCGTCCCTGCTATATTAGTGCCGTTGTCTTCTTGTTTTGACTCTTCTTACCAACAGCTTGTGTCTTCCTGCTCCATACTGAAAATGTTCCCAATTAAAAAGAGACTGGGCTTTCGCATAAGGTTTTCCACAACATTCCCATGAAGGTGAGGGTCCTTCAATTAGCCTTAAGGTTTACGGACATGTCTCGCTTCCGAGGTTGCTCCCAGCACCATCCAGAAGGAACCCAACCAGTCCCAGCAGCAGTAACTCACACAACCTGCTCTGGAGGCACTTGCACCCAAACTCGGCCATTCCAGGCTGGGGAAACCAGGCGAAACCTCAGCTCATCAAACACCAAAAACTAAAAGCACTTACCAGGAAAAAGAACAAAACATGCAAGTTTTTTGTTACTAAGAAGAGGCAGCCAAAGGATTTGAGGGAGAAAAAACCCTAGAAGTCAAGATCAATGTAGCCAGATGCTTCCCCAGATTCTCAGATGAAAGCTTTAATTTATTTTGCTGTTTCTCCACACAGGCAGTTGCTTCAGCCCTTTTAAGCTCACTACGTGCTAATACACATGCACAATAGGATTCAGCTGTTAGGTTTTCATGTGTGCTACAAATAAACCTAGAAATACGGTTTCTGCTAATCACATTGTTCCGCGCAGTTCCAGAGCACGTGATTACAGACTAAACCCCTCGCCACATGTTTTCTGGCCTGGATTCTAAAGGAAATTAAGCTTATATGGTAGTGTTGTCTGTCAGTCCTCCCGCTGTGAAATTTCCAGTTCTCTAGCCTGTTTTGACCGCATTTGGCAGAAGGGAAAGAGACCCAAAGAGGTGACAGGGCCTTACATCTTTGGAAGAGATTAGTGCCTAGGTAGAGCACAGACATCCAACTTAGCCTCACACAGAGGCAACTGTCTTTGGGAATAACTCAGCCCAGGGGGGCTCCTGTCCAGGCAACGCTTAAAATGCTGGAGAGAAACCCGGGATCAAGTTGCAAGGGAAGGGAAACGAGAGGCACGTTGCAAGGAAGGATAGCAGGGAGGGCAAGGCCCAAAGGGAAAGGCTGTGGGTGACAGTGGCACCAAAAGCCACGCAAGGGGGCTCGAGGGGGTTGCACGTGCCAGTGGCACCATCTTCATCTTCATTCCCCGATCAGGGCATCCCGGCACAGCAGCGACCGCCGGGACCGACTTCCCTGGTGATCCGCGGGGCGCTGGCATCCGAAGGCCGGGGCGCTGCGCCAAGGGCGGAAAGGCTGCCAGGCTTGTGGAAGAAAGCACCAAAAACAAGTGGGAACAAGGCAGAGCTTAAGCCTCAAAGTAAAGATACTCAATGACTACAATGAGCCCCAACATGGGCCTCCAGTAATCCACCCCCAGGAAGCAGCGTGTCCCTCTGGGAGCTTCCAGCTACGCTCCGTCCGCTTAATTCTCCCACTTTCCCCTCCCTGTTTTCACAGCAGTGGAAGCACAAAGCAGCCCTGGCCAGGGCAGCAGCCAGCCAGAAGCCTGTTTAGTGTAACAGCACACACACCATGCTGGCTGACTGGGGAGAGGCTGCCTTTCCTTCCTTATTTTCCTTAATTAAAAGTTGAACTTGACATAGACTCCAAACTAAAAGAGTGATGGGAAAGAACCACTTACAAGACGCTAGAGCCAAACACGAGCACGCGCTGCGACTTCATTCAGAAATCACCTTGAGGTGATTAATTAATTACCACCTTTCCCATTGGGGCCAGTTAATATTAGAAGCCACATTAGAAGCAACCATACACAACAGTGTCTTTATCGAACCTCCTACGTAAGGATGTTCCTAGAACATCCATGTTCCTAGAAACCAGTAAGTTAGGAAAACTCACTCGCAAATCACATATACAATTCCAGTTGTATCAAAAAAAACTTCCAGGAGGGTCCTCCGGGTGTTCCCCACTCAGCACAGGGGGAAGGTCCATTTGAGGACGCTGCTGGGCTCCCGCACAGGAGGACGGCTGGCAGCGCACGGGCAGCCCGGTCCCCACGCGGAGCGGCCGCTGCTCTGCGCATCCTCTCCCTCCAGGGCTGCAGAGCCCGTTTCCCCGAGCTGTGCCCAGGAACATGCCCCACATCCAGGGCAGGCATGGCAGAGGCAGGGAGGATTGCTCCACGCGTCCATGCCTCCGGTGCAGCAGAGCGACCCGTTTTGGCAGGGCACCCTCTGCAGACAAGAGGTGGCTTCGGTGCCACTGCCAGTCCTGGCGCTTCAAAGCACAGAAGGGCCTGCAGGTGAGAGCACGTTCCTATCTCGGCTCCTACCATCCCGCAAATTCCAGAGAAGGAAAACAAAAGAGTCCGCTGCACATCAGGTAATACAAATACAGCCATTGCTTTAACTGCAGGATGAAGTTTCACTTGCCAAAACATTGGTTTTAAATGGGTATAGCACAAAGGAAGACACAGGAACACACATGTTGGACCTTCCAGTGGCCACCTTAAATGCCTGTGTGATGGAGAACAGCCACTTGTGCAGATCACAGCAGCAGGGACCCCGTCCTTCGAGGCAAAAGCCATTTTACCTCGATTCCACCCCAAGAAAACCCTTCAGCTGCCAAGCTGAACACCAGCTAGGTGTTTGCAGCAGAGAAAGGTGTCTCTAGCACATAGCTGCCAACATGCAAGACCACATCCTTTCTCCATGAAGGAGACTTTACCCCCCCTCTTCTTTGTACAAGCAGGGAGCCTGCAGGTAGAGAGATCACCTGCTATGAGACCAAATCAGTTAGGGAAAATTTACCACCGATCCTACCAGACTCATTGAACCACAGTAATTCTCACATCCACACACACTAGCACTGCGGCTTGCTGTGATGCACCTCCCCTTCCTGCCTGCATCACTGAACCTTACTCTGTAGGGCATCTCTAGTAATATTTATATAGATTTCCTAGACTAATTTACAAAACAGTAATCACTCTCCTCTCCCCTGTAGAGTCCAAACTGTCAGAAGTTATTCCATTCCCAAATTCCAACAGTCTCTTTTAGATGTTCTTTAAGAAGCGAGACATGTTGTGTCATTACCAAAGCACGTCCAATAGAAAACACAGTAGTTTTGTGTGGAGAAGATGAGTAGTTTAGGAAACTTTAAATCCCTGAATTGACTGAACTGGCATCTCTGGCCAGATGAGCCCATGAGCTCCACCCAGACTTGAGAAGCTCTCACGAATCCAGCTCTCCACTCGGAGTGTTCAGCTAACACTCAGATGAAGGCACGTCGAGGAGACAGCACAAGGAAGGACAGGGTGACAGGCCCTGCTACAGACCCACACCACACGCAGGAGAAGAGCTCTGCTGAGCTCCAGCTTTTCCAGCTCATCCAGATTTTTTTCCTTTTTGATTCTGCTCCAGCCCCAGTCCTTGCAAAGAGCCCTCAAAATTTCGGTAGGTGCTGAGCAAGGCAGACAAGTTGAATCATTTGCTTTCGGCCACTCATTAGGTGCGAGCCCCAGAGCTTTAGCTGCTTAAAACCTCCCACCCCAAGGAAAGGAGCAGGTAGTAGCAGGGCAGGAACAGGCAGGGAGTACTGCAGGTAGCAGTTACAAACTATGAGCAGCACAGAGTAATTCTGTTTACATAAAAGGTGGCAGAAAATTGGTCTCCAAAGAGCATGGCTCAATTCAGAAATCTGGTATTTGCAAAGAAGGTCTTCCACATACTTCTGTGCTGCTGTGTTTCCAAACAGTCTTTCCCCACCTGCAGAGTGGGTACAGAGAAATGTAATTGCTCCATATTAAGAATATGACCTACTATCCAAGGCCTCTACTACTTTTAATTAAAATGGCACATTATAGCGTTGTTAGGACTATGCAAATTCAATCCTGTGAAGTCGGCTCTCAAACAAACACATAATCTTGGAGCTTCCCTAGAAGGATGATGAGACCGGATTAGAAATAAGCCTTGTTATTATGGAGGAAAAGAAGGAAAAGGAGAAAAGAAAAACTACAAACTGAGTTACAGGAATTGTTTTCTAAAAGTCTGAATTGAGTAAAGTTGACTGAAGTTGACTAAAGGGTTGAGTTTAGCAAATCCATCCTCACAAGTTTCACCATCCTTCCCTTGAGCAAAGAGTTTCCCGTCCCTGCACTCTGTCAGACAGGTGGCACACGAAGGACTGGAGCCAGGAATTCCCACCGGACAAGCTGCACATCCAGGACACACGAGGTAAGACAGGAGCCCGGAAAGCAGGAGGGCATCACCCAAACCCAACGGGAGAGCCTGCCGGCCCAGGCCACAACCAGCGCCTGCTCCTTCTGCACACCCAGCACCTCGTTTTGGCACCGTTGTTGTGTTCACGGACAGCGGCCATCGGCCTGAGCCAATGCCGAGGGAGGCCCCGAGAGCCGAGCCCTGACCTGAGCACCCGAACATCCAGGCAGCGGAAAGGATCTGAGAAGGGAGATGATTAACATGTATAAATACATGAAGAGAGATTGTAGGGAGGAGGGGGCCAAGCTTTTCTCAGTGGTGGCCAGTGACAGGACGAGGGGTAATGGGTGCAAGCTGAAACACAGGAGGTTCCATCTCCAGGTGAGGAGGAACTCCTTGACTGTGAGGGTGCCAGAGCCCTGGCACAGGCTGCCCAGGGAGGCTGTGGAGTCTCCTTCTCTGGAGATCTTCC
>JAVCKT010116795.1:0-21576 GCA_032273925.1 Rhynchotus rufescens
CTTCTTTCTTACTTTCTTTCGTTCTTTCGTTCTTTCGTTCTTTCGTTCTTTCGTTCTTTCTTTCGTTCTTTCGTTCTTTCTGTCTGTCTTTCTGTCTTTCTGTCTTTCTGTCTTTCTGTCTTTCTGTCTTTCCACAAACTGAGTATAAATGCTGTTCTTCCTCTTTGTACTGAAATGAGCAGAATGAGATTCATTTCATGCCGAGCTTCATTATGGGCTTGCAGTGCTCCAGCAAAGCCAAGGGCAGCCTTGCCACTGATTTCCACGGAGCAGAATAGGAGCCGTGTTGGAGCCAAGAGCAGAAATGAGCTTTAGTTTTAAGGAAGACTCCCAACAAACAGTCCAGATTTCAGCTGATCTGGTGTGTGAATACAAGGCCAGCATTTACTGTGCTATATCACATACAGGAGAACACCTTTGTTATAGCTATATAGCAAATATAACCAAATCCACGCTTTGTTTAATGGAGGAAAGACACTTTTTTGCAGTTACGTTGTTTAATAAGAACTTCTGTTCCAGAAGTAAAATTAAAAAGCAAAATGAGCTTGCTTCTCTGTCCTCACTGCTGAACGTTTGTAAGTGCAGTACAGATAAAGCAAACCTGCATCATTGGCTGTTTCAACATTCATTGCCATAATAGTAGATTACAGGTATTTCCAGGATCCTGCCTGATTTCCCACTCTCGAGTCTATTTCTGCTTCTTCTTTTAAATTTTAAATTTAAATTAAATGTTTCAGATCGCAAGCAGCCTTTTTCAGTGCGGTGCACATGAAATCAGACAGACAATTGTCCTAATTAATGAAGTTCCCCATAACAATCTTTTCTCTTGCCTTGTCTTCCCAAGCACACACACCCGAGACCCCAGAGATGTTCCTAAGCGTTTACAATATCTCAAGGCAGTTCCCGAGCAGCAGCTCTCCCCATCCCTCCCCGCAGCTGCAGCGAGACCCTGCACGTGTCCCACCCTCATAGTTCATTGCACTTGTCCTTGAGAGCCTGTTGGCCGCTACACAGGGATAATGATTTTACCACCCGCTGATCTCCAACTCCTTGAAATTTTGGAATCGTCTGGAATTATTGTTTCACCCCTTAGCCTGCAGTCATTTTGTACTTTGCTGTTTAGGTCACTGAAATAGCTGTCCACATTTACCAACACACCCTGCCTGGACTCGTTACACTATCTTGCTGGAAACCTCTCAGACAGGAGTGCACCAGTTCCTTCTGTCAGTATTTTGAATCTTTGGAAGAAAATATGTTAACCTTTTCCTAGAAAGACTGTCACATGTAGCTCTTCAGGCCACCTTTTCCATCTTTAATTAATATCTTCTTCTTTGCTGGTAGCACACGCAGCTGATGGATCCGTAGTGTTGGTGCACCATGCATTTCTGGGCTTCTGTATTTCTTCAGATTTGAAAGTCCTTCTGCTTCTCATCTTCTAAGCCCTGTCAGCCTTACAGATTCCACCTCTAAATGCCTCCCTTTTGTCTATAAATTATCCACGCAAGTTTGAGTGCCAGGAGATCCGCCTTTCCATATTGTCGTTTACATGGAAGGCAAGAAGCTTTCCTTGCCCCAGTGGGGTCTGTCATGGTGTTTTTCCAGCCTTCATAGCTTGCTTCAGCTTACACACTCCTAGACACCCAGTCCTCCAAGACAACCATTTCTCTTTACCTCCACCTGCCTTTTCTGTCTGAACATCACGTTGTTGCTTACAAACATCTCTACACCCTTTACTTGTGTTTCTCGGTATTTTCTGATTTCCAGGATCCTTACATCTCCCCCTTTCTCATATATCTTGATTAACTCACCTCAGATCTGAGCCTTTTGGGGCCATCCCTTGGTTGTGAGCAGGACCCTTGAGCTGCATTCCTCTCATGCTTTTTCCTCCTGCTGTCTACAGCCTTGTTGTTGTATCTGACTGTTTTTCATAGCTCATTCTTCTCCCAAAGTTGTTTGACATTGGAGATGATAAGTTGATGGAATTATAAGATACTTTCTTCAGGGGAACGCCTTCAAAGAGACGTTGCACACACCCATCCTTCTTTTATCAGCACAAAATCAATCACATTTCTGCCAATGCTTTTGCAAGCTCTCTCGACTTTGTTTGCTCCTAAATCTAATGTTTTATACTCTAGTAGGCTATGCAATTTTGCAAAATGTGGGTACGACTTGCTTCATGAGCTCCTGGCACTAAGTTCATCCAGGACATTTTCCAGCACAGTTCCAATCACTACCAGTCCTAACCTCTACAAAACATCCTTCTTGGAGAAACTGCTGGCATTCCTTGGCGGAGCCATAAAATCATTCCCCTTCCTCCCCCTCGGCGTCCACCACGGGACCAGTGACCCAGGAGGAGGTTAAACTGATGACCTTTGGAGAGAGGTAGAGTGGGCATAGCTCATCCTAAAGCCCAGCCCAGGCCTGACATTCTTCTCTAAGGCTTCACACAAGGGTACCTGCTGTGCGTTATCTGCAGGGATACACAGAGATGGGCAAAAGCTGGTCCAGTCCACACCACTGATCCGAGAAGCTGATTCAACCCACGCAGTCTGTTAGCGTGGGCTGTGGAAAAATCTTTGCCTGGTAACAATTTCAGTGTTCACTCATCTCAGACAATTTTCTGCAAGTAAACAGGAAGTAAAAATTTCCGTATTTATTGCTACTGGAAGAAATGATGTAATTCCAAGATTATTCAGCTCCCTGCCTGACAACTCTTAATTACAGATAATTATCAGTATCACGTTATTGCCTCTCTGTGTGTCCTTTTGGGCGTTTTCTGGGTGTTTCTTGCATATTTTTCAATCATAACTGAATATAATTTTGGGAAACTTGAATTTAGGCTGTGTGATCCTTAGCTATCCATCACTGTCAATAGACACAGTGTTTTAAAAGAATATTTAGACAAGTAGGGTAACCATGAAAGATGAGTATAAAAATAAATCCAGTCTCCAAGATATTAGAAACTGGTAAATACCACTTGAGGAACAATCTCAAAAATTATCCCTATCCCATCAAAACGAAAAAATATGTCCCATAAGCCATGATCTTTCAAGATGCTTGGGATTTTGGAGCAAAGGTGATCTCTGTGGCTTGTAGTTATCCTATTTATATGTCACGAATAATGAGATATTGTCCATAGTAACAATAAAGATATCAGAGCTGTGTATTCAGCATACAAATTTTTGGTTTGATTTGGGTTTGTGTTTGAAAAATACCATTCTGATTTCAGGAAATGCTAAAATATATACTGCTATGAGATGATTTCTTCCCACTAAGCAACTCCAGCTGCTTTGGATGATGCTGTGGGAAGTTGCTGCCTCATTGCTGCTCTGTTAAGACGTTTCTAACTTTGACAAATTGCCTAAACTAGCTTCAGATTTTATGTGCTACCCCTTTTCTATTTCCAGTGTCACTTTTAACAGGCAAGCGGCCCATGACAAACAACTGCAAACAGCGTGCCAGCCGTAACGCAGACACTCTATATGCATACGATCCTTATCTTTTACAGTACAAACTGTATTTGCACCATTGCCTGAGATGAGAGCACAAAAGCCAAAGCTAAGCGAGAGCTAATCCACCTGTCAAACGGTTTCTGTAACTCTTCCAGTGACTTTACGACAGCCTGGCCATTTCCAGAGCCCTTATTGCACGCGGCTCTGTAGTCCCCATAAACGCAGGTTTAGATGGGACAGGAGCAGGTTTAGATGGGACAGGAGCAGCATCTGTCTTAACAATCACCCACTGATATGTCATATAAAGCCCAGAAATGTCATGGAAACACTGCCTGGGAGAAAATAGCCCCAGAAGGAACTGGAAGGAACCTTCTTGGAGAAGATCCTTCCCTCCTTTATGTGCCTGGTGTGGAGCACAGTAAATTTTGCCACCCTCATGCTTATATATTGTAGATGAGAAAACATCACTTTTCCACAAGAAATTCATTTTAAGCAAATAATTTACTCTGTATTTATTTTTCCAGAACTATTGAGCTGTCTCACTATCGGCTGGTAGAGTCCTCCAGTGCAGAGGAATGTATTAATCCCTGCACCTGCAAATTGGGCTGCCGTGTTCAAACACCTTAGGCTTTTTGCTGGGACCTTATATACCTGGGAAACACATTCCAAAACTTTTAATAGACATGTTAGGAGAAATCTCTTCAGTATATCTCTGAGAACAAAAAGTGCAGTTTCAAGAAAGTTTGGGATGTAGAATATAGTTAGCATAAAGAAGCAATCACAGATCTCAGGAAACTCATTTATTTTGGCAACCAACTAACAATTTACTGATAGCTTTCCTGCTAAAATAGTTAGTCCCTCTACCTCCTCAATCTCCACTTTAGCTTTCAGAAACTCAATGTCCTAGATCATCAAATCCAGGAAACAGCTCCAGAGACGCTCTTGCTAAGATGGTTTCTACAATCCACCACTCGTGAGCTCTTATGGCATGAACCAAGTTCCTCTAGTGCCTTTTCTGTGACTGTTTAGAAAGACGGTCTGAAGTCATGAGCATGGCTGTGGGGAACCAGTGCCTGCTTCTCCTTAGGCCCAGCTGCAGAAGGTGGAAGGGGAAGAGGAGCCAAGGGCTATTGGAGGACTATATGACATGGCCTAAGATCATGTGGAATAATGTGACCAGCTTCAGGAAGCAGCAGCCTGAAGATTTACCTGAATGAACACCTGTTAATTTGCAGATTCTTTCTGTTAGGAAAACAAACCAGATATTTATGACAAGTGTCTTTTTAGTCCAATATCTATTATTGATAATTTATGTTGAACTCCATGGAGGGTTTCATCCTGTTGGGACTCTACTGTAATCCCCATCACTTCACCATCCTTATCCTCCCGCTTCTTTCTAAGATCACGAGGGGTTTGTGGCCTTAGCATGCAGCTCCCCTTTGCTTGTTCCATCATAAATTTGCTCTGGAGCAGCACAGCTTGATGATGATTTTACTGAGGACAGAATATGCTCACCATAAGCATCAATACCAAACATCAATGTGCAGAACATTGCTGAGAAGGCATATTTTTAACCAGAAGTTTGTGGTGGAGTAGAGGTTGGTCATGCAAGAGCAAACTGGAAAGGTCAAGAATTTACCACTTCAATGAGGCCAGAAGGCCTGTAAAAAACAGGCAGAGGTAAGAATGATTGTGCCCAAAGTAGAGGAAGCAGCAGTTGCACTATCAAGGTTGCTCAGAAGTTGCACAGATGAATGCTGGAATGAGCTGCAGAAACGATTTTGCAAAAAATGATGCTCTAGAAAATGGGGAAGACAAAAAGATCTAAATGAAATGTTGAAGAGCCATGAAAAGCCTTTTGCAGCCATGTGAAACAGAATCACCCGAGTGAAACCTAGAGGAGACCGAAGGGAGGGTCTGTTCGTGACACTCCTGAGGGTGAAGTGGTCCAAGATCGAGAGGTGAAGGCAGCCAAGGTGCAATGCAGAGACCTAAACCAGTGTCACAGTGAAGTAGGTGCCTGAGTTCTCTGGGGAGTGACTGGAGATCTAGCTGAAACAGCCATGGATCCCAAAGAGCCATTCGGCTTAACAAATCCCAACATCCGCCTCCACCTGAAGAAACCCAAAAGCAGAAACCTAAATTTAGGTGTCTTGCTTTAGAGCCAGTTCCTATCTTTGCTGCCCAGGCGTACAAACTTTGGAGAAGTTGACTCGCACCCAAGAAGGATTAGACTGGGAAGAGCTTTTGTTTTAAACAAACATTTTAAATCGTGTTTTACAACCTGATGTTGTTCCAAGCCCGGAGACAAGGGTAAGTCCTCGGAGGCTGTTGCTTTGGTGTGATCATGTTTTCCAAGCATCCCTGCTCTTGACTCTCCCAGGCACCAGCCGAACGTCACTGCGCGGTGCTCACGGCCCTCGTGAGCTGCTTTGCCTTTCTTGTCGAGCAGCTGAAATGCAGATTCTTGCAGTCACATCCTCCTGCCAACTGTCACTGCCCACCATGACCTTTTCAAACTTCCACCTCTGTGCTCTCTCCCGGGCTTGGGAGACAATCCTATAAATGTCCCCATGGCTAACCTTACCCTTTTTGGTCTTTTTTTCTTAATGTCACCTGGTACGTTAAGGTCCCCATCCATCACGCTGACCAAGAACGTCCTGTTGTTTCCGTGCATTCCCCAGTCGATCTCCATCTGGTGCATCTTATCTGAACCTGGAGGATCTTGAGGCTAAAGTGCGTCCTTATGCTGTGCTTGCTCCACAGCCGCTCCGCGGAATCCCTGTTCATCCCTTGCCTGGGGTCACCATCTAGGCAATTTGCAAATAAACTCAGATCCTGAGACACTGCCTAACACCTCATCTACTAGGGCTTGCGCTCCCTCCTCTGTGCAATAACAGCAAGCTGCTGCAATTGTCCTTGTTGTCCCTAGAGAGCAACCCCCCTGCTCCGTAAATTCCTCTCCCTTCGCTCTTCCAAATGCTCCTCAGCTCTCCCCACCTGAACCTCATTAAGGCTGAGTTTCCTAGACCTTCACTTTGCCTTCTCCGAGGACAGGTCCTATCCCTCGCTGCAGACAAAAGACTATAAATGGGCTGGAGAGCCAGCAGAATGGGAGGAAAATACAGTAACACAGAGAAAGGTAGAGGCAGAATATCTTGGACCTCAAGGAGAGAAACTAGCTGAACAAACTTGTTCTGCAACAATCACCGCTAAGTAAATAAAGTCAGTATTGCTACCTTCTTTGCTCCAATTTGACTAAGGAATTCTTAAAAGTGGCAGGTTTTGTGGCATTTCAGCTTGCAACAGCATTTTCTGGAATGAATCTGAATGGTCTATATTTAGTGACTTTTTTGTATCCTGTTTGGAGGTCATTTTCTTTTGTGTTGTTTATTTTATAATTTTTGAGATTATAATTTTTAAGATACTATTTTCTATTGGCTCAGTAAAAATGTATGTATATTGGGGAGGTACAGTTTTTCATATTTGCAAATAGGAACAATTCAAGGTACTAAAAAGCTTAGTAGATGGTTTTAAATGGAATTATGAAAAGATATGCTTGTTTTCTCCTTTTATTTGAATGCAATTGCTTTATAGTAGTGCCAGGATGCAATCTAAAGGGGCTTGTTGTCACAGTACAGGGACTGCCTTCCTCTGCAGGGGCTGGGGGATATCATGTGAAGCTGGTAGGAGCTCAAGTCAAAGCAAACTTAAACAGCAAACACCTGACCACCTTAAAGACATGGTTAAAACATGTCAATCCAATCTCTCTCCAGGACCTGCTGATACCTCCTTTGATATTGAGCATTCACGGATACCTATGGAATGGTAAGAATCTTCATATGGGAGCTTAGATCTGCAATGACCTGGGCTCCATTGCTCTTGTGCATCTTTCTGCTGCTTAGTTGGGCCTTTCTCAACTTCCTCTGGCCTAACCAGCTTTCCCTCCTCTCCTTTCTGCCTTCCTGCCCTTGAGGTCTCCCACCACTATCTGGAGAACTTTTGGTTGTTACAGCTCATGGTCTAAATGTCTGTCTCATCTTGCCCCTGCCCAGCCACCTGCATCCTTTCCACCTCCCAGCCCTACACTGCATCCTCCACTAGCTCACGTCTCTTATTCCCTTAGCTTATGTGTCTCTGAGGAGACCTGCCCTGGAAGCTGGGATGCAAATCCAGAAATGCATCAGAACTAGAGAGCATGGAAAGAGAAAAGCTCTTGAAACCAGAGAACAGTGTTGGGACAGGAGCAGATGAGCATAAGCCACCCATGGGGGGACAGATGCAGCTCTTGCAGGAGGTGCAGGGGGTTCTGCAGTGGCAGGTCGTGCAGGAACCAGCGGTTGGGCCAAAAATCAACTGGTTGCTGTGGGGAAAGCAGAGAGGTCCATTGATTCCTGCCCAGGACTGTGCTCTCCAGCTGATGTTCCTCTGGAGCCACTGCCGCAGGTTTTGGTGCTTCACAGGTTGAGGCACCAGTGCCTGAGCCCAGCCGCACTTGGGCTGGACCGCGGAGGCCTGTGACTACACTGCAAGGGAGCTGCTAACGCTTCCAGGGCGGGAAGCGGCGGGTGGAGCGTTTCTGCCTTGCCCTGGCACCAGCGCCGAGGGCAGCGCGTTTGCTCTCACGCAGAGGGATCTTCCCGGCTTTGCTAGCGAGTGCAAACCCCCTGCCCTGCAAGCCCCGCACCCTCTGGGCTGCAGGGCGATGCACAGGTCCCCTGTCCGTCTGTAAGCAGCAGGCTCACCGAGAAGAGCTGACCCGGACAGACGCTCCTTGAAGAGGAGCTGCAGGCGCTGCAGACTGCCCTGCAGAGAAAGCGCCAGAAATGCTCTGAGTGCACTCATTTCCCGAGAAGGCGGCAGTGCCCGCTCCGAGCGGCGCCGCGGCAGCCGGAGTCCTGTTTGCAGCAGGAACAGCAGGTCCCCGGGATCAGCCCGCTCCTGGGGCTAGTGGAGGCTTCCGCGTCTGTAAATGAGGGAAAGGGCCGGGAAAAGGGGTCGAGGTGCAATAGAGAGGGAAGCCTCACTGTGGGAATTTGTCCTCTGCATTAAAAGCTACTGAGAGCTTCATCTTTGACATTTAATGTCTCAGGTTCAATATTCTGGACAGAGTTTGCATGTGTAAAAATAACAAAATCATCCTGGTTAAAACGGAAGGGGTCAGGGAAAGTTTTAACTAAGCCACATACTTTAATCGACTTTTTTTTTTTTTTTTTTTTTTTTTTTTCATAAATGCAGGCTTCAGGAAATATCTCTAGGTCATTTCTAAACCCTTGGTGTGACTGAGGTTGCCTTTCCCCTTTTCCTCCCGTGAAAGCCGCGTTTGTCTCATGCGCCGAGCAAGATGCCCTGCGAGGCAAAAGCACATGGACCCGGGCAGAATGAGAAAGATCTGTTAGAGAGAGAACCACCCTTGAAAACCGAGCATTGGTAAACGAAGAAAACGCATGAATAATAAAAAACACACCACCTCAAACCTAATTAATGTGAACGAGTCAATAACTTTCTGTGTGTGAGCAGCAGAGGAGGAAGGAAAAACAAAAGAGGGACGTGAGGATTTCAATTTGTCTACTCCCATTCAGCCACTTTTGAGAATAAATAATAAATAAATAACCGACGCGGCAGCCGTGTTGTGCACAATGCGCAATAAACGCAAAACCGCCCTTTATTTGCCGTGAGCTCCCTCTAACCTGCGCCGGCTCGTCGCCTCCCCGCGCAGCCGCGTATCCGCCTGCCAGGAGTTTTTAGGGATCGCTTTGGGGATGCAAGAGGTGAATCGGGGCGGCTGCTCCTCCGGGCTTGTTTTTCACCCGAAACCCCCCTGTTTTGGGCCAAGGGCTCGGCCGCGGTGGGAGCGAAGGGGAGCCACGTGCCGGGCGCCCCCGCGTGCGCCCCGCTAAATGTCAGCAGCGCCCGGCGCCCGCTCCGCTCCGCGCGGGTAGCAGAAAGGTTCCTCCTGCGACTCCATAAAACCGAAATAAATTCCACTGGCATCTTGTAAATTTTTATTTTCTACAATGACTGCAGGCCCCATCTGCGACCCAGCTGTTATTAGAAGGGAAAGCGTTGGCCCTTCTGCATTACAAAACAGCATAGAACAGTAATTGCCAGTGGAAGAGATTAAGTGTAGACACTAAAAATGTTTACTCGCAATGAATATGCATAACGATGGGTAGGAAACAGCACTGGAAGATTAAAAAGAGAGAAGGGTTTGTTTACAAGGCTGGGAAAAAAAAAAGAGGGGAATGTCAGTTGGCCCCAAGCCTGAAATAGGAACGAAAAACCTTTGGGCAAGGCATTAGGGAGAAAAACAGATGGTTTGTGAACCTTTTATTAGATAGAAAAATCATTAATCAAGCCCAGGCTGGAAATGGCAGGGTTTTTGGTAGTTCATATTTTAGTTTATTTTTTCTTAAAGCGGCAGCGCACTATTGTGGGGGCGGCAGCGCGGGGCGCCGGGGGGCACCCGTGCCGCTCCGCAGGGATCCCCCGGGGCCGCGCGGCACCGGCACCGGCACCGGCACCGGCACCGCCGAGAAGGGCGGCCAAGGAAAGACAGGACATGGTGAGGAAGGGAGCGGGGTGCAGCTTGGCTTATTTTATTATTATTATTTTTTTCCTGCACGTGTGCGACCCCTCCTCGTCAGCGCTCGCTCTGCTCGTCCTTCCTATTTGCACCACTCTTCCTACCACTGCGTTTTGCACTTTCACGGTTCCCACTCCGTTTTGCATTTTTAACGTTCCCGCTCCATTTTGCACTTTTGCCACCATTGCTCCATTTTGCAATGTTGGGGCCAACGTGCATTTGCCCTCCCGCCTCCTGCAGGTGTAAAGAGGCCAAGCTGTTTGGAATAGCTTGAAACAGGAGCCAAATCAGATCCTTGGCTTGCCCATTTTGTTGTTCTTTGCACCGTGACAACCCCGGGGCCAATGCACAGGCTCCCGGGGAGTTAACCGGGGGCTGCATTCACAAAAATGAGCTCATGAATTGGCCCGGCGCAGCATTCATGAAATCAAATAAATAAATAAATCAGCTGGAAGGCTCCACTCTATCAAAACACTGAAGCGAGCAACTTACAAAGGCTGACATTAAGAATGAACCAGAAAATATTTAGCAGTAAACTCCGGACCAAAAAGTGAAGCCAATATCCTCCTTTGGGGAATGCCGGGGAACGGTTCCTTTCCCCAACCTCTCTCGCAGCGCGGAGGAGCTGCCCACACATTTCCTAATTCTTAGACTAATAGCCGGGCTCTGCACTTCCTCGGGCGGCGCGGGGGGAGCCAGGACAGAGCCGGCTTTGTGAGCAGGAGGAGCGGGGACCGCGAGCGCGGCATGTGCTGCGGCACATCATTAATAACAGTGATCAAAAGCGAGGGAACATCTTAGCAGCTGCATCGAATTATTACAGAAATGGGAACGTTCAAATGAGCTCAGAGTAAAAAAAAAAAAAAAAAAAAAAAAGAAAAAAAAAAAAGAAAAGGAAGAAGAAATTAAAAAAAAAAGGGGGAAGGAGGGAAAGGAGGGAGAAAAGGTGCCGTGCCCTGGAGGCCGGGCCGGAGAATCCCGAGAGGCACCGGGATGGAGCAGAAATTCCCGCAGCGACCTGGGCACTGGGGATGCGCCCGGCGGGCACGGGCGGCCAGCAGGACACAGTGCTGGATGGGGCCTCCATGGGGACATTTTGGGGACCCTTGAGGTGCGCCGGGTGGATAGCACCTGGGCGCCGTGCTGCCCCTTGTTGCACCGCCTGCAGGCACCTGCAAACGTGCGGCGCGGCGCTCGCAGCGCCAAGGAAAGGGGAGAAGGGCTTCCCCAAGCGCGGCCACGGCCGCCTCCCCGCCCTCCGCTCTGGGCTTTCTCCCCCCAAACCGGCCTTCTCATAATTGGAACCAGCTCTGGAGGCTCTGGTTTCACATCTGCCTGCTGCAGTGTGCCTTCGCAAGCAGTAAAAGCGCAGGTGTTTCGCTTTCAAAGCAGCCATTTAAAGGGGGAAAAAAATACAACCAACCCAAACAGCGAAGGGGGCCCCGGGTTGTTATTTTTTCCAGCCGCCGTGGCCCGGCTGCGCTAGGGTTAAGCAGGAGAGGCTCTCGCAGCTGCTGGGAACCCTGAAAACTTTGAAAATCGGGTTTTAGGAGCATCCTGGGGGACGTGCAGCCCTGCTGCTCGTGTCGCCATCGCCTGCAGTTTGCAATTAAGGGTGGTGCGAGGAGCGCAGCGAGGCCAGCGCCTCCAGTGTCCCCAGCATCCTCCTGTGCACGTGCCGAGGACGGGGATCCCACCGCGGAGGCGGAAATCTGGGATTTCCTATAAGATCTCCTGCAATAGTGCGTCCATCGGATGGCAGAGGATGGTGCCGTGCTCGTTAATCATGCGGCAGGGCGAGCGCTGATCTGCAGATTAATCTAATTAGAGCTCATTTGCTGCAGGTGACGGCAGCAACATGCCCGCACACGGGCTCCGGGCCGGAGTGGGTAGAGGTTGTGCGCCCAGCACAGGGCATCCCCATTGCCCAGAGAACAGCTCTGTTTGCATGTGTAAATCGGGCTGGATTCATTCCCGAGGCGAGGTCTTTGCAATGCATGGAAAAGAAGCAGGATGCCTAAGTGCACGAGGATGCACTTCCGCAGGGATGCACAGGAATGCCCTGCGACAGCTCGGCAAAATTCAGCCTTGTTATCCCAAAAGAGTCTGAGCGATGCCTCCCAATGGGCAATTTATCCTTCCAGGGAGAAATTGCCCTTTTGGTGCAATGGGTGCCTTGGAGACCCCCTGGATTGCAGGGAGAGCCTCAGTGTTGAATAACATTGCAGGAAAAGCCACACTGAGCTTCAGGACACCAAGCACTTCCCTAGGATCCAACCCGCCAGAAACGCCTCCTATTTATTTTCATCAGCATCTAGGTAAATACAAAGTAATGGGAATATTTAAAGACCTGTAATCTTATTTACATTCTGGGCATGACTGCGGCTCCCCGTACGTTGCAGACATCTGTCAGACAAACAGACAGGATTCTGCAAAGATATTTAAAACGCTCTGCTCTTAGACGGCAAGGAAGCTGTTGGGGGAATTTGGCAGCAGAGCTGGGTATGACATGTCTTTCTCTTTTTCCTCTCTCTATCGAACGATATCTTCAGCTTCTTACACGGTGGCTTAAGAAATTCTGTTTGATAGGGCATTTATTAAGAAAGCTGAAGTGGGAACTCACGGGCCTGTCCGATTTGGTGTTTTGGTTGTACAGCTTGGGATTCCTCCTGCCTGTGCCAATTCCAGGTGTGTTTCCAGGATTTTAGAACCCCACCCGGGCAGGTCGCCCTGTTGCCACCTGCTCTGTTGCACTGGGACAGCGCTGACCAAGGAGGAAGGGAGTCTTGATGCTGCTCCGCGTATCCCTATATTGCACCTTCCTGCTCCTAACGGGGCTTTCCTTCCCTCTTGGAGACACTCTGTGCTCTGCAGCCCGTGGTGCTTGCCGGGCTAACACAGAGCAGTGTCTGCACCCTGTCCCAGGGCATCTCCAGCAACATCCCCACCAGTCGCCTTGTAGGAGCCACATGTCCCTCATTGCAGGGACTGCATGTCCCTCATTGCAGGGACTGCACGTAGGGCACCCCACTGCAGAGGCTGGGCTCAGCTGGAGACGAGAGCTGCCGTCCTGCCGCGGCGCCCGGCGGAGCTGCGTGCGTTGGGACCTCTCCTCAGAGGACGATGACCTGGGGTGGGCACATGTGCCCATCTCTGGAGGGCTTTGCAGCAGTGAGAGCAAAGCTCAGAAGAGCTGGTCCCATCCATTGCCAAGGGATATTTGCTACCCTTGCATTTATCTTCCCAGTCATAATTCAAGGTATCTTCTGCCTCCCTGGACTACCAGGCTGGGTAGTATCATTTCTCCCCAGCCTCCGGCCTCTGCTCTGCAGGTCCATAGAGGCAGATCACTCGGGAGGGAGGCCCATCCTTTGGCCTCAGACCTTCCCGCTGCATCCACAACCACTTGTGCTGCCCAGCGCGGGATGAGCTCTGCTCCGTGTCCCGTGTCGCCTCCCGGCGATGCCGGTGACATCCCTGAGATCTTCTCGGCGCCTGTTTGCAGCCGCTCAACACAATATTGCTGCATAATTTGGAGTGTCTCCTCTTCGTTTTTTTGGATGCGAGACTTAGCAACAGGGAAAGGTGCTAAAGAGAGACAAAACTTGTGTGGGTGGCTGGAGATTAGCCACTTGGAAACCCAGGCTTGCCTTTGCGCCGCAAGCTGCTCCGCGCTGCCTCTCCCAACGGCTCCGCTCCTCCGCGCTCTTCCCGACGGGACCGCGGCCGGCGCCGCTCCCCGTGGAGCAGGACCCCCGTGGGGCTTGGGGCCGAGTGTTTTCCCGCATTCCCGGAGTGGCAGCCGTGCCTGGCGAGCTCACACTGACCCCATCTATTGCAACCCGTCCTCTCCACCGGCGGCTCCCGGAGCTGCTCCGGCTGCTCCCGCATTCCCGGGAATGCCGCCGCTGCCGCGGGCACCCCCGCAATCCCCCCTTGCTCCACGCCTGGCACGACACCGGGCGCCGCTCCGCGAGCGAGCGCTGCTAAACAGCCCTTCATTCCCAAAGACAAATATGAACAGAAACGCAACCAAACATGTACTGTATTAAAATCATTGATTCACAATATTTAAATTTCCAGCTAGCCTCCAATTAGCAGGCTTTCCAATATTTGAACAGAGGACCATTTTAATGCAATTACAAACACATTTTAGGCATCTAAATTTTTTGCATAATTAGTTCCCTATTAAACTATTTATGTAGCCCTTTTTCCATCAGAAACAGAGAAAGCAGAACAATTTTATTCCTTACTGTTACAATAATTAACTATGCAAGTAGAACAGCATATTAATAGAGTATAATTTGTTTACATTTAAAAGAAAATTGTGTTAGATTAGCATAGCAAAAGACTATTTCCATATCCAGGCAGTAATATGCAGGCCTAATAGCAATTTACAGTGTAGTTAAAGAATATTATTAATAAAGTAATACAGTGTAATTCTGTTTGCCCCCACCATATTTCACAATGTCCTTAATTACAGCTAATTCCGTCGGGACTAATTTGGGTGTTATTAAGCAGTAGACACGGGAATCTCAAAGGCAACCTTTGTTCATAGGGAAGTTGGAAAGTTGCTGGGGAGAGGGTTGCGGGAGGAGCGGGCGCTGCGGGGAGCCGCGGGAACGGGAGCACTGGGGATAAGGGCTTGGGCCGATGGGGAAATTGGGAATATCGGGAATAGAAGGGAAAACCTCTTTGGAAAGTGAGGGCACAGACCCGTCCGCTCTGTGCTCGTGCACAGCCCCAATCTCCCCCAGTTCCTTGGGTGTTTTGTAAGTAGGAAGACACAAACCCACAACCACCCTCGCTCTTTTCCTCCCCGCACTCTTCCTCCCCCATGAAGTCAGAGGATGCACGACGGTGCCCGGAGAAGGTTATTCCTTCTATGGGCAAGCAAGATGTTTTCCATCCCCATATTTAGACACACGCCAGTGCTCTGGGTTGAATTTCCTCGCATGCCAGCATGCCCCAGCATATGTTTGCAAGGCGCAGCGCGCACATCCCATCACGCTACAATGATTTGTGGCAAAGCCACACAAAACCCAAGGAAGTGATTGTTTTTTTTCCCAAATGGTGCTCTGGAAAGCAATTCCCTGCTCCTCTGCCCCTGCCCTGCATCCCGCTGGGAAGCACCGCGTCTCCCTGTAGGAGCATCACTGGGCTGGGTCCTGCTGCCAGCACCGGAAAAGCAAGTGTGCAACAAAATGCTGCTTTAAGTTATGCTTTTTTCCCCCTTTCTGGGGGAATTGGAGTTTACGAGGTGTGAGTGCCGATCCCTGGGACTCCATCCGTCTCCCCTGGTGCAGGGGATCCCTGGGGTTCCTGGTGCTTTGCCCCTTCCCATGGCACCAGGAGGTTCTTCCATCCCAGGCCCTCCGAGAGAAATAGAGGCGCTGCAGGGAGCTTGGGTCGTACAAAACCAGCTCATTTCGTTCATCCAAAACCACAGGACTGGTGCCTTCCAAGTCAGGCTTCCTCTCCAAATACATTTAGTCATCCAAATACCCGGATAGATGCCCTCAGATTCAACACAGACGCAGAACACCTTTCCCGTGCTGGATTAGCAAAGCCCAGATAAACACTTTATGTTAAACCCCAGCTATCCGCAGCCATTTCTCTCAATATTGCTTTTAAAGAGTATTTTTTCCTTCTTTTCTAAGAAAAAAAGGTATCTTATTTTCGATGAACTGGCCAAGGAGTGCTCAGAAGAGTGCTTTTAAGTGCAGGACCAAAGAGCTCACTGGTGCAAAAAGGGTTCGGCAGCAATTTGGCCCTCCAGAATTCAACCAGGAGAGAAGAGGAGGTGGAGAAAGCGCGGGATGGTGGCGGTGCCTCCCTCGCCCGCGGATGGCTAGTGCTCACACGCGACTGGGAGGCGGCTCCCGTGCCGAGCTCGGAGGCAGAGAGCACCAGCCTGTTCCTGCGTCTCCAGCCCGTGGTGGCCGCGGCGCCGCCACACGCTCTACCCGGGGCTGGATTCCAGCCCTTTCCAGGCTTCGGGAATATGGATCTGCAGGGGAGAGCGCTTCCTGCTCCGGGCACACGCGTTCCACAGGAGCACTTGCTCTAGGAGCTGGAAGCAAACCTGCCCGTTCCGCCTCTAGGACGGCGTTTTGTGAGGCCATCGACAGCCCCTTCAGCGCTCGGCCTGGGGAATTTTAGCTCATCCCAAGCCGGGCGCTGCCTGGTTCTCCTGGTGGCCTCTGCTTTGGAGCCTTGTGCAGTCAGGGAGCGCTCTGCATCCTTGAATGCAGTGAAATGGTTTCAGTGCAAAATGCAAGCTGCAATCTGCACATTTCCATTGCAAAATTCAGGCTGCAGCCTGCATGCACTCCTTGCAAAATTCAGGCTGCAGCCTGCATGCTTCCCTTGCAAAATTCAGGTTGCAGCCCATAAACTTCCCTTGCAAAATTCAGGCTGCAACCTGCAAACTTCCCTTGCAAAGTCCAGGTTGCAGCCTGCAAACTTCTCTTGCAAAATTCAGGCTGCAACCTGCATGCCTCCCTTGCAAAACGCAGGCTGCAAGTGGAGAAATTATGAGGGGACAAAAGAAGAGGAAAAAGAACTTGATGCTGAATATGATCTCGTTGGGAGAAGGGTGATGCCCCTTCTGCGTGCAGCTCGGTGCCTCGATCCCTTTGCTTGCCCTGAACCCTCGCTACCCAAACCCGCTCACGGTGCAGCAGTATTTAGTGAGGTTCATCCGAGGATGAGTTCGACCTCACATCTCTTGTCAGTATAATTTACCAAAATAAATTAATCTCTATTTGCAATTGCATTCCTTTTTTTTTAATTGTTTCTAGGTTGTGATGCTAAAGGGTTATAACCATCATAATTGCGAGAGGATAAGAATTAATGAGCAAAAGGAAGGGCTAATGTCCATATTTTATCTTTCGCGAGACTGAATTGATATTCATCATTTAGGTTTGAAAGCAATTTGTCTGGATTAAAAAAAAATGGAAACAAAAAAAAAAATCCACAAGTAAAGCTCAGCTTGTTTTTCTCTTACTTTTTTTATCTCCTTTCTTACTTTTTTTTACTTTTACTTTTTTTTTTACTTACTTTTTCTCTCTTGCTTTTTTCCGGATATGTAGGTGCTTGGGATACACACAGTCCGGGTGTGTTTTCCTGTGTCTCTCCTTGCGGTGCCAGTCCTGCGTCTCCGCTTGCTCTCGCAGCCAGTCGCTCTTTTCCCACCAGCGCTGCTTTGCCAACGTTTTTTCCTCACAGTTCGGCAATTTGTCCATTTTCTCGGAACGAGCGAGGTGTTTCGCGGTGCGGTTTTGGGGAGGAACTCTGCAAATGTGTGAGCTCGGCGCTGCTGCCGGGACCTCGCTCGGCCTCTCCGCTGCTGCTGCTCCGTGCACAGCCGCGCTCGGGCAGTGCAGATGGGGCTGGAGCGCAGGGAAAAGCGAGAGCTCTGCCGTGCGCGCCCCGCGAGCTCCTCTTTGCACGCGAGTTTGGGTGAGTTTGGCCTGAAAAACACATCCATGAACTTGGATATAAATAGGAAGCATTTTTCCAAAGCGAGGCATTAATATTCCTGATATTTGCATGAGAATACCAAGTTTTTTCAGAGGCACCAGCATCCCAGTTGACTCCAGGGCTGGCACTGCTGTGAAAGGAGCCTCTCTGTGTCCCCATTGCAGCCTCCCTCCAGCCGGACACGCGTGGCTGGCCTTTCCCTGCACATTTAATTGCTATTAAGGGCCCTAACAAAAAAAATGCTAATCTTTCCGGTCCAGAATAACATGTTTTCTTCTTCATTAGTCGAAGTGACCTCTATGGTTTGGGCTTCCTTTTTGCGGGGAGGGAAATGCCGGGAGGAATGGGTAAATGTTGCCCTTTTATATTCAAATTGCATTAGTAAGGCAAGTCTAAATAGTGTGTGTCGATTGATACGGTACTTCAGCATTGGTTTTTGTTACTGTCTTTTGGGCTAAAAAATGGAATTTACCTTTGAGTAATTTGATATGTCTTTAATTAGCCCCGGTGTTTAATACAGCAGCTCCTAGTGCGACAAGGTCTCCTCTCCAGCAGGGCGAGTGCTGGGATGCGCTCAGTCCACAAGTTCCCCTACGCTTTTGCTCCTAAATCACCCCACATTGGTCCTTATAAATGCATAGGTGTGATGGAAACATTGCCTCCGAAGGCAGAACTGCTGGAAATAGCCGCTGTTCTACCAGATGCTAAAACATTATGAGAGCCACAGAATATGCCATGAAAATAGGTTTGTTAAGGAGTCCTAAGGACCCATGGGCTGACCAGGACCAGTTATAGCTCCGACCTCGTGCAGCAAGTGACTGGCCGAGGGAACACCCTTCGGGAAGGGCATTTGAGCATCTTCCGCAGCAGAGAAAGACAGAGCGGCCAGGAGGGACCGTGAGATCTCACGGCAAAGTTTGTTTCGCACTGCAAGGTAGCCAGAAATGCTACGGATAAAACTGATCATTCACACTATAGAATATGTAATGCTGTGGGGGCTAAAGGCATTGCCGGTGTGTACAAAGCTGCGGCTACTCAGTGGGGATGCAGCCCCTCTCGAGCTTCAATCCACAGAGCTCAGCTCCGTAAAGCATCCCTGCTCCACATTCCATACATCCTGCTCAGCATCCCTGCTCTGCATCCCATACTTCCCGCTCAGCATCCCTGCTCTGCATCCCATACATCTCAGTATCCCTGCTCGGCAGCCCATACATCCTGTTCAGCATCCCTGTTTAGCAGCCCTCACATCTCACTCAGCATCCCATACATCCTTGCTAGCCTCCAGTATATCCCACTCAGAATCCCTGCTTGCCAGCCTCTACGTTCCACACAGAATCCCATACATCCTGCTTGGCATCCTGTTCATCCTTTCAGCATCCCTATACATTCCTGCTCAGCATCCCGTATGTCCCACTCACATCCCCTACTCAGCATCCTATACGTCCTGCTCAGCATCTCTCATCAGCATCCTGTAAAATGTCCTGATCAGCATCCCTATTTGGCATCCCATACGTCCCACTCAGCATCCCATACGTCCCACTCAGCATCCCTACTCAGCATCCCATACATCCTGCCCAGCATCTTGTACAACAGCCCATTCAGTATTCCCACCCAGCTTCCTGTAGCACATCCCATATAATATCCCACACCCAGCATCCTGTACATCCTGCTCAGTGCTCCCACATAGCATCCCATATATTCTGCAAAGCGCTGTGCTCAGCACCCATGCAGCATCCCATAGCGTCCCCGCTCTGCATCCCACTCTGCATCCTGCTCCGCATCTGGCTCTGCATCCCACTTTGCATCCTGCTCTGTATCCCACTCTGCATCCCGCTCTGCATCCTGCTCTGCATCCTGCTCTGGATCCCGCTCTGCATCCCACTCTGCGTCCCACTCTGCATCTCGCTCAGAATCCCACTCCGTATCCTGCTCGGCATCCCGCTCCGCATCCCGTAGCATGGCCAGCTCTTTGCCAAGCCCTCGCTCTGCTCGCGTGGGGCTCTCGACACACGGGCAAAGCTGCAGGAAAGCCTTTGCCGAAGCCCAGAGCGCCTTGGCCTCGCTCCCCCCGGCACTGCCCCAATTTAGTCCTTTTTTCCCGTTTCCAAGAGATGCTTTCAGCTCCCCTGGCTCCCCGAGCACCGCTCAGAGGTGCCCCTGGCGGCAGGGTCAGCCGCTCGCCGCGTGTCCGCAGGCTCCCTTGTCCTCCAGCAAGGATGCGCGGGATTATCCCGCCCGCGGTAACACGCAGGCTGCAAATACTTGTCCCGAACAACGGCCAGTGCACAGCCCGTCTCTGCTCCCGGCACGCTCGCATCTCCAATAGCCACCAAAGCTGCTCTCCAGTTTCAGGGTACTTGTCCTCTTCTGATCGTGAGCCAGAAAAAAACGAATTCTGGGAGATCAGAACTACAAAACTGATCGCTTGTGTCCAGGGCAAGGGCTTACCGAGTGTAACCCAGAGAGACGGCACCTTTCAGGAGGGACAGGGAATAAAGTTCAGCTTTCCGGAAGGAAAAAGTAAACCAGCTCCAAACAGGAGTCGCTGCAGCAGCCCAGGAATTCCTTTCTGATGCGATGCTAAAAAACTGGCCCTTCCCTATCAGTGCACAGAAACAATGTCTGATTTTTGCATGAAATTAATGCAGCGAGTGTTGAAAAGTGTGTTAGACTGAAGAGAAAAGGCCACGTTAGCAAATGTACGAAACCCTCCTCGCTGCTGGAGCTGATGCAGGATTTGCACGTGCAGCAGTTGCGGATATGGGAGAAGTGAATTGAGGGCAGGTTTGGAAATGCTGGTTTTCAAAATACCCGCCTCCCTGGTCCTCAGCCAGGGTCTCCTCCGGGAAGGGGGCGCAGGGAGGGATCCTGGACAAGGGCTCGGGAAAAGCCCGGGGACCTGAAACCCTCTCGCCCACTGCCAGGCTGCGAGGCACACGCAGGAAAACAGAGTCAGCAGCGGCTGTAAATTGTCTGGAAGCCATAAATTAAAGTTAAAGAGTTCAAATATGATATAAAATCATTTAATCTGGATGATTTATGCTCATTCTCAGATGCAATTATTTACTAACGCTTCTGTTTATTGCTCTTTTGACTTTTTTAATTACTGTATTCCAAAAATTCAATTACTGAGTGTAGTATATATTTCAAGCAATAGTATTGTAAATAAAAAGAGAACCAATTAATAATGTGCTTAGTCTAGCAAAGCTAAATCAAGTGTAATACAGAATGTCTGGAAACTTGATCAGGGCTTGAAAAACACGAGCAAAGACCCTGTGTTGTGGGAGTGCATGCCCAGGTGGAAGTGAAAGAGGTGCTGGATGACGAAAGCCCGGGTGATGCTTCCTCAGAGGCAAAGGTGCTGCAGCCCAAGGGCTGGCATGGGTTGGTGGCCCTGGGGTTCAGTGGCCCCAGTCCATGTGGCTGCTCCGTTTGCAAGCTGGGCAAGGCTGGACCCAACGGCTCGCGGTGGGAAGAATGCATGGCCCGCGTCCTGGAAATGCTGGAATTCGTTATTTGGGGTATGGGGAGAAGATGTCCTGAGAGTGGCACAGAAATAGGAACATTTGGCAAGCTTCAAAAGCCCGAAGCAGTGTTTAGAACTGCCGGTGCCAGGGAGGGCTCTCCCCATGGCCTGCAGACCCTGCCCGAGCAACGTGCAGCGGTTCCCGTTGCTGCTTCCAGTGAATGCAACTCTGCTAATGCACGAGAAGCCTGGTGGGCTTTGGAAGCTCCCTCTCTGTTCCCTAAAAACCACCCCCAAAACGTTTCCTGCCGTGCGTGGGGCTGATTTCTCCTCCTGCACCTCGTGACTAGTGAGTCCACGAGCTCCTCATGGAGAAGGGCTGGAGCCGGTGGGCTCCGGCCGTGCTGACATCCCCTGGTCTATCCCTATCCCTCAGTACCCTGACCCACCCCTGCGGATAACGGCTCATCCGCAGCGTGTCTCAGCACGGGCTCAGGAGGGTTCACGGGGCCGGGGACACTCCCTGGAGCGCGGGGTCGAGCAGTCCGAGGATCTCGGGTGTGGGGAGGCTCCAGCCCCTTTTCCTT
>JAVCKT010116831.1:0-21566 GCA_032273925.1 Rhynchotus rufescens
TTCCCCTCTCAGTCTTTCCTGTTAAGTGTTCTCTGCTCCCATCCTCTCCTATTTTTAGCTACCCTATTCCTGTGCTTTTCTTAACCATCATTTGGACTCAGCAAGATAGCAAAACTGTCTCACATAGGAAAAGCCCTGAAAGTAAAGAAACGTTTTTTCTTCCTTTTCCAGTCTTTCCAAGTGAATCCAAAGCTCTTCTAAGTGAAAGGACATTTAGATGTTTGCTGAAGTCCACTAGTTTAATACTAAAAATATTCATCTACCTACTACTTGAGCAGTAATACCATCCAGAACTCTAATTATTCCCTGGGACTCTGGTTATCATGCTGGAGAAAGTGTTGCTAATAGTGTATTCCAGAACTTGTTTATATAAAGAACTGCTTATATATATAGCATATCTATGGGTGCTAAAGACCAGGCTGACTTTTTCAGAGCATATTTTTCCTGCTTCCTATGGCAGGTACAAATTCAAAACAATACAAACATATATGCTAAAAGTTACCTCCTCTTGGTGAGCAATGGTATCTAATGCAGCTGTGTGTTGGATTGAAACAGTGACCAGAGGGCACCACGAAAGAGCAGGACTTCAGAGGCTATAATATACTAAAGGTAACATCAGCCATCTCTTGATCTTGTGTGATATGCAGTTCAAAACTGAAACATATTTCTCTAATAAGTTTTCCTAAATTCACCTCAAATTAGGTTCAGGAGATGAATAGTGCATAGGTATTTCATGCCAAGTTGCACTACATCATATGGTAGAAGTGAAACATCTGAACAACCTCTTCATCCAAAATTGTATTCTGCACAGGCAGCTTCCAGCTGGCTAAGGAAGTCAAGGTCTGATATGACTAATACCAACTACATGCATATTTCTCAAAAGTTTGCCCTTATAAAGATTTTCATTTTTAATATTTTTATCACTTCTAATACCCAGGGTTTTCAAAGTGTTGGAATGCCTTTTGCATATGTACTGAATTAACAGACTGAAAACAATTTCTGTTCTCAGAGTTTAAAACACAAGACAGCAGATGGGATGAAACAAGCCACTAGACAGGAAATGGAGCTAGGAAAAGTACAAGCTCTTTAGCATATCCTAACTTAGCAATTAGCAATTTTTAATTTTTCTAACTATTTTCAGATAATAGTATCTTCTGTAGGACAACTTATTTGAAGAAGCAGGTCACATTTTACACAGGGTGATTTTGTCACACATCAACGACTGGAGAGACCATCTTTACGTAGGATACAAATATTTAGGCACTCTAATATGGCAAGAAAATTGCCTTTATAAAAGTGTTCTTAATGCTAGCATTTCAGTTTATAATAAGGTATACGTGAATGATGTGGACTAACTATTGTACTTTTAGAAGTTTACAGTTTATCTCTGAAATTAAGGAACAATAAACACATTTCAAAGAAAATGAAGGCAGGAATTATTGCTGCTCTCCTCCAGAAAACAAAGCTATTTAAAGCTCAGAGGTCTCCATAAAATAATCAAGTCATTCTTATCTATAGATGTTTCTTGGCTAATAATAAACCAACACCAATGGACTGTGTAAAATTAAGTGAAGATTGTTTATAACAATACCTATTTAGATGACATGTACAAAAGGACAAGTAGTTTCTAAAATATTTTAAAAATTGCTTGAAGCTTTGTTATAGTATTTGCTGTAAAAGGAAAGTGAAATAACAAAATAAAAATACCATGAAAAATATCATTCGGAAATGGCTTGTAAAATATTGCCTTCCACGTACAATAAATATGCACCCTTCGTGTTAAATTTCCCACACCTTTGATAAAACATCTCTGGGGAAGAAATCATACAGAAAAGTCACAGCATCCAAAGCGATCTCTTCATTTTTAAGGAAGAGCAGTCACATTTTACATGACCCAACACTTCCCCTATCTTGCATAAAAGAACATGCACCACTATTTCTAGACTCCGAGTCATAATTCAGTGCATTTTAGTAGAAATTCAATTATTTTGAGGTAAGAAATATGTTTTTTTTCCCAGTACTAGATAACAGGACCATGCGGACATAGATGTTTACAGAGAAACAAGGTCAAACACCTCTTTTCCTCTTGCTGCAGTACCTGGGAAGGAAGCCACACACTATCTATTTGTTTCAACAGTTAAAAAAAATAGCAACTGAAAAATAAGTATAGACAAAAAGTTCTTTGCAAAACTTAAGATTCCACAATTCTCTCTAAATAGGCAGTATTTAGCTGAGCCCTGGAAGTGACTTAGCACTGTCCCTTACAGAAAGCTGATCTTTGCTATTTTTTCTGCACCCACATTCAGTTGGCCACAGCTGAGATGCAGTTGCAGTGAGGATAGGAAATATGTGAGAAGAGACATCCACATGGGCCTGTGTTCCTGCTGGATGTGGCTGCTAACCCAGGAGGCAGCAAGCTCACTCCTCATCTCCTGTCGACCTCTTGCTCTGTCTCTGATGTGGACACCACTCACATCAGAGTGATGTCTTTGACTGCAGTCACACCATCATTTGTTCTATTAAAAACAAGATTTTCAACTTTGACCTGCAGGAAGTGCCTTTTCTGCAAGTTTAATTACAGAAAGAAGGAAACAATATGTTGCCAAAGCCATAAAGAAATGCTAATTAGACATTTCTCTTTCTGGCATATATAACGCTGGCTTTTTCTCAAAACAAGCTATCACTTGACCGTCCCACATGCACACTGGATGGGAGCTTTTCCAGTTTTGACAGGCTATTTATAGATAGAAATTGTATTTTCACTTCCTAAAGCTTGTAGAGAAGGGACTATCACCCCGATCAAGTAAAAACTGTTTAAGGGTCTTTAAGCAGCAGCAACCACTGAATAAGCAGAAGTGGAAAACCTGAGGTTGTTCCAGTAGTTCTGCCAGACTGGGCACTGCACAGGAGCAGGGCACATGCTTCTTGGCATACTTTTAAAATTATTTATATTAGATATTATAGTTCCTTCTTGCAAAATCTATTTCTCTTCCTTTGTTCAGGAAGGAATTGCCAGTTTCAGCAGCATACCAGATCTTCAGTTTAATTGACACTGCTGTGAAAAATGCAATTATATGTGGCTGTTAAAAATAAAGTAGCAGAAACTGTCATGTTTATTCATCATGCAGACAGAAGCCTATACAATTCTATTAAAATGTGAAGACATTATGGATAGACATTCACAAAAGTATTTTCAGGTCTTTAATAGATCCAGATTATGCCTATCACCAAAGCATAGCAAGAATGAGAAACATACGTATCCAAGTAGACTAACATCTCTTGTCCATAAGGATCGCAGCAAAGTCCTTTATCTGATTGATTTTACCTTGAAGTGGCAAGAAGCAGCCTGTTCATCTTAAATGGCAACCACAGGAAACAGTCTCTGTGATATCTTTATAGATTCACATCTCTACCCCCAGAAAAAAAAATCATGCAAATACATATAGCAAGAAGAATAAAAAGGGAATAAGAACCCACATAAAAAGCTACTGAAGTTGAAAGGTGCTTAAAAGGCTTTGTAAAATTTCCTTTACTTCCCCCCACTTTTTTCCTTCTAGCTGCTGCAGCCCAAGGAAGAGGGCAGGACCTTCACAAAATGAGCGACCTCATAACTGTTCAAGCTCTTTACAAAGATACAACCTCTCCCTCTAATGAAGGTGCCTGAGGGAAAGATGAACTGCACTTTCTCTCTTGCTCCTAGGACACAGAGAAGGCTCCTTCCCAGCCACCAGGGGAAAGTGAACTTCCTGGTCTCCAAGATTAGAAATGCAGACCTGAAAACAGGAACTCAGTCTCATACTCTTCCCTGTATTAAAAACTACAGGAAAAAGTCATCTCTTATTTGAAGATAGTTAAGACTAAAGATAGTAAAGACTGAAGTAACAATCACACTTACATACATACTTACATCTAAGAAATATATAGTTATATAAAAGACCAAAATGTAATGTATTCAAATGAAAAAACTAACATACATGCATTTGATCTTTGAGTAAAACCCTGCTAACTCTTTGAAATGAGACTGAAAGCCAAAATAAGTTTGTATGATTTTAGATTTTCTTTAAACACCTTATTCTTAGGTTAGATTTGCAACTTGGGAGTTGCCTGGGAAACACAGCAGGTTTCCTTGTTGTCTCTCCCAAGCTAAATAGTCAGCAACTCGCAATGAATTTTGTGTCTCTTCATTTTCCCATGAAACAGTAACCTAAAATGAAACAAAAGGAGTTGAGAAGAAAAGAGTTTAACCTGAGACTCGAAAAGGATTTTTTTTTTTTCCTAGAGTGTAACATACTGGCTAGTATCTATCACTAACCTCAGAGGGAAAAAAAGATACACTTAAGTGTGTGGCTAACAACAATTCTTAATTGCTGTCATAGAGATGCCCCTTATCAGGGAACAGGAAGTTACAGGGAACAAAAAAATCCCTGTTTCCCCCATTGATGGCTAAGAAGTCTCAACAGCTGCAAAATAACAACACTATGCAGTTACAGGTTGAATGTCTAAATGCGAATATGACCTGGACAGATCAAGGCACAGAAGGGTCCCTACTGCACCAGAGACCTCATGTGGAAGACCATGGCAAGTGTCTGTATTTGTAGCACAAGCTCAAGGTACTTCACAACTGTCCTTTTCTTTCCCCTACTTCGCCAGCCCCAGAGGAAGCACAGCAGTGACCCAGTGCCTTCATCCACTGACTTTGCTCACCAGCTGCTTTTGAGTTGGCAGCCACCAGTCCCCTTGTAATGGCAAAAGGGGCAACTGGATCATAGAAGAGCCTATTTACATCCTTAACGTCTATCCCTAACATCATGGAAGTATTTTAGAGCCATTTTGTCTACTGAAATGCTAGATTAAAATCTCGATTTATCTTGTCATGTTGACAAAAGCCTATAGAAATGAATTAATTCAAATGTTGCTGCATGTTATCGGAAGAAGATGGGGCCTGAAGAGTTTTGCACTTCATTTTTAGAGGTACTGAAGCATCCGTAGCAGAACGAAAATGAAGTTCCAACAAACTTCCATTAAACAATGAAAACTTAACACATTCAGCCATCCCACCCATACAATGTTTTCTCCTCTCTTCATGGTGTACAAACATGGCTCACACAAAACAGGCTCACACAAAACTTGGCTGACACAGAATAAGACTGAAAAAATCAAAATGCATGTGTCACAGACTGAGGCTGTCAGTGCCAGACTTGCCTCACGCAGTAATGGAGCCATCTCATCTCCTCCCGGGCCTGTCCTCATGCTCCAGGCCTTTTAACCACAGCTGCCAAGACTTCTCCATCCCACCTCAACTCAAAGGCAAGGTGCACTTTCAGAATACCAGTTTTATCATATTCTTCCCTCTGGCCATCACGTGATCCTCTTAGTTCCTAATTTGTCCCACCCAACTTTTCCCCTTGCAGGGCTTGAAGGCCTCCTGCCTAGTGACATTACACCTACATTAGAAAGTTGCAGTAGATCTACAGGAAGAATCAGATCCCTAATTCTACATGAGGTACATTTTATATGCACAGTTTCACTTTTGAAGGAAGTAGGTTTAGACTTCCAATGAAGTCACACACTTCTTGATGTGAAATCTGTAGAGTTTTTTTTTTTTTTTTTAAATACTAGCACATTTCCCAAGAAGTGCTCATTTGACAAAAAGGGAGTCCACTGGTAGATTCTACTGAATGAGGGTTTTTTGTGCATTTATTAATTGTTCTGTAGTTTGTTAAATAAAATGAAAATAAAAAACATACAACATCACCCCAACATAATAAGCTAGTTAGTGCCCCCCAGAGCCACTGTCCACAAGAGCAAAGAAAAAGCCGCTTTCATTTCGTTAATACTGGCAACAATAGGTCTAGGACAACAAGTGATCTCAAAAAGTAGTAAAATCTTGCCAAGACTATCATACAGAAACCACTGACTCATTTTCTATTAGAACACTGATATGCTTCAAAGATACTAGGTCAATATTATCTTACAATTCCAGTTCAATTTTATTCTCAAATACATCTGTCATTGGTAATGTGTCTCCTTTTGTGTTCCTATCCTGCCTCTCAGTCCAGTCTTATCAGAAAATCCCTCTTCTCCCACTCTTCATTTTAATCACTTTTTCCTCTGTCACTCACACCTCCTTGCTCACTCTCTAGTAGCCCTCAATCAACAGCAACCCTGTTCTTCCACTTCTTGAGTCCTCACAAATATCAACACAAGGAGAAGAGATTATGGATTTATGATTTTCTCCACTGTTACCTGTGTTAATCAGATTTGAAAAAGTGTTATTTGAAAAATAAAGCCCACACATTATAGCAAAAGTTTATATGTAAATTTCCCAAGAAAACCTTGGCTAGAATATTCATATCAAATCTCTGATGATCTCCTTTACTTAATAAAAGTACTATCTTTACTTTTATATTCTATAGAACAGTACTGATTGCTCAATGTTTCAATTCCTAAGCCTAGTAAGCCTGAAACAAGATTATTCTTTACTAAGTGGATGCTTTTCAGCTCTCTGGAAAGTGTTGATTTTAAGAGATGTGTACAATCCATCCCAAGGGTCTCCAAACTCTCAGTGATTATATACTTGGGATAAGTTACTCCATAATCATTGTGTTTTCACATAGAAAATCCAAAAATGACATTAATTTGCTCCAGTGCAGGTGGTAAAACCTTATTTAGAGCTACATGTAGAGGGGGGGAACAGTGAGCAGAAAGACAACACATGCACACATAGCATTCACCAGCCCAGTATTGACTCCCAGGGAGCTGCTAGTCTGGAATAGAGGTTTACATCAGATTTTATCACTTATGAGGCAGACAATTCCCTTCTATATTCTCTTAAGTCTTATTTAATTTTAATAAGTGGTTTTGAAACAAAATGATTAATATTTTCTTCCTACATTTTGTGAAGTGTAGCACATTTATGGAGTTCCAAATAAAAATCTACACCCCAATTCAGAATTTAAATATTTCAGTGACCTCAACCATTTATGGAAATCAAGTTCCTTATATTTTTGTTGAAAAAATGCAAGTATCATCATCTGAGTATTACTCAGTCCATTTATTTCCCCTGTTCAAGAAAGGTAAAGAGCCTGCTTGATAAGAACTTTCTAAGTTATGACAAAAGTGAACAAGAGGAACCATCTTCTCTAATGAAATTGCAAGCACTATACCACTCTGACATCTAGGTTTTAAATAAAGGTCTTCTCACTTAAGTTTTTTCCAGATTATAGAATGAACTTTATTTTTGTGACTTCTTTTTTTAATTCATTCACATCTTGGTCATGTAGTTCTTAAGACAATCCAGTTCACAAACTCATTGGAAACTACTCAAACATAGCCTCAAGGTGATGTGGTTATACAGTCATAAGTTAGTAGGCATGAAGCAAAGTCTGAACTTTTAGGTTTGCACTATTGGCTGCCTGTCTTCTTTTGGTGGTCCCACTTCCACTTCCCCAGAACATAAAAAGAACTATCCACCTCTGCTTAGCTTCTCAGTCTTCTCCCACTATATGATAGTGATGCTGTCTTCACCTTCTACTTCATTTACTGTAAAGCACAAAGAACGTGTTAGCACTTAAAAAGATCACTTCCAAAAACACTAGTGTCATTTTATTAGCATTTTCATGGGTTCAGCTTTCTTCCAATCCATTTCTATCCAAGTATCTTCTATTGTGGTGCTTGCCCTATGAGTGAGAATATGGTAATGCACAACAGGAAACATTCAGTAGAAGTTAGGTGAAAGCCTAATATATGTTGACAGACATTATTGTTTTTAACAATACCATAAACACATCAAAAGAACTTACCTACAGACAATTTTTACTCAACTGCTGCAGTAACTGCCTGAAGCAATGCCAGCTTGGGGTCTCATCGTATCCAGCACATTAAAGAGAGGGACAGGCAAAATAAGTTGGAAGCTATCCAAAGCCCAGGGTTCTGCCTGGAGGTGATTTAATAAACATCACTGTTTCCTCTAGGATAGCATAAAAATAAGTACAGATTGAATCTTTGAATTTATTCTTCACCAAGAATTCTGTGGTCTTTAGGGATGTTTTTTTCCTAGAGGCAAGGGGTGCTTACAAGCAAGGGAAGAAGCCCAACTGAAAAGGAGCTATGGAATACACAAATTACAGTACCATCATCTTTAACATTAAGGCATAAGTCAACAGCATTCACAAGCAAGCTATATATATATTTTTTTTTAAGCTTCAGAAGAGGGAAAGCACATTTTAAACTGAACAAAAAGCAAAAAAAGAGCTGGAATAGAGGGTGGTAAGGTGTTAGATCTTCAAGATGTTTTTGGATAACAGTGTCAGGTAGTCTTCAAGAGTGCTGGGTATGTCATTTTGCTTGGCCTTCAAAGCTTAAACATTTCTTAAAAGTTTTTGAAATAAAAGCACCAAGACGAGAATGAGTTACATTAAATGTAATTGGGAAGAGTTGCAAGGCTTTAGAGTTATCTTCAGTCACCATCTTTTCACCTTTTCAATCAAGGGATCTATTTTTTGCTTTGGTAAAAAACTCCTATTTTATCTTTAATGGCCAATATTAAAAACGAGCCTAAATGAAGCCAGCAAATCAGCAGGTTATTTTAAAGTCTTAAAAAGTCCTACTGAAAGGAGTATGCATGTGCATGTGTGTACATCCAGAGGCACACAATCCTGCAGCAAATTCAAAAGGCCACGAGTTCTTCTGAACTCCAGATGTCAGTGTAATCACATGAGAGATTTTTAAGGAAAAGCCCTTTATATCTGCCAGACAGAGCCCAGCAATTCCTTGGCAAGAAGCAGATGGCTCAGTGCTGTGCACACTCCCCAGGATCATCACACTGTGCTGAAAGGGAAACACAGCAAAACCCAAGGAAACTCCCTTAGTCATTCTATTAATGTTCAAGTCTGCTAGATGTTACAAACTAAGCAAAATTGAAATGAGAACCATCACTTTCCTTCCACACATTGCTTCCAAGATTATCCTAGTCCTCATGGGTTTTCCTACTCCAATATATGCTTGGCAACTCAGAAAGACAATCCCACTTGTTTAACTCTGTTCTTGGCACACACAGAATTAATCTCTCAGCCTCTAAAAATCTGATCTGAGAGCAAGACTAAACAGGATTAAGAGATATTTGATAAAAGATAATTTATCCAAAGAGGTTTATAGCTTTATTGCCTTTTGAGCTAAATAAAGCAAACTCATAGTTTCAAACTGTAGGAAAGGTGGAGATCTTCAAGACTATTTATGAGTAGATTTTACTATTGTCACTTAATACAGCCAGAATGTATACCCTTCAAATTATGGGAATCTGAAAAGTCATCTGTAAACCTTGGATTAGAGTTTACTTTTCAGTTTCTAGGTTTAAAACAAAGGCAAAAAGGGTTTAGTCCTGTAGTAATAATGATGATGAAGAAACATCCCTTCATTCAGCAACCAGCAGCTGTGGGAGCAGCAGTAAGAGCAGAGCCCTCTGAATAGTCCTAATAAACTGCATGTTATTTTCATTATGACTGGCTGATCTACAGGCAATTTTATCAGCTATGATAAAATGCTGTCATAGCTGATCTCTCATTCCTCTTGGCTCTGTAGTTTATTCTTGCTCTTGGAAGTACTTTGGCACCTAAATTATATCAATTTCAGCAAGAGTTGGATGCAATATTTCCCTAAAGCAGGGAATGCAGGTTTTGAAATAAAAAGTGAAATTTTTCATATCCTTTTTTGTTGACCAAGACAATTTCTGAAGATCCAAAACTGTAGATATATACATTAAAGCTAAATAGCATTAATATTATATCACTGCTATATTCCTTAAAACGGGAGTTATCAGCCACTAGGAAATATGATTACAACCATTTCATGATACTTTAACTCTGTAATTAAGTGTTTGGTTAAAGTTTGGGGTTTTTGGGACACAAGTTCCTTTTAAAATGTGTGATAATTTCTATTTACTTCTTCAAATATGTAAGGAGACTAAACAAATAATAAATTATCTAGAGTGGTCAGCTTCAGTTCTCGGATAAACTTTTCTTTTTCCCTTTACCCTAATGAAGTGTATCAGCCTCAAGGTAGCAGACACACTCAGCAAGTTTGCAGATGACACTTAACTGTAGAGAGTACTCAATAGGAAGGCAGACTGATAGTTATAGGTTTCTTGATCACCTGAAAAACGAAAAACTGGTCTAAGATATTTAGGTACTGGATGGAAAATAGTACATTATTTAAACAAGTGAATTATTTTTAACTTTATAATAGATCACACGGATATTTTGCACTGCATATTGCACTCTCTTCCACCTTCAAACTTCACAGATAGGATCCAACTGGCTATAAAATTTCCTCTGGGCTTCCTCTCCCTTCCAGCACCCTTTAGTGGAATTAAATACATTCCAGTTGACATGAGGATCAGGAAGTTTCTCTTTGTTTTATGGAAGCCAGGAAAGGTGAGGTATGTGAGGGGAGAGGGTGTGAGGAAAGAGGCAGGACAGGACATTACACAAAAACAACAAATTATATTTTTAAGCAATTGACAATAAACTAGGCAATGGGTTTTTTGGGCATATTTTGGGTAACAGACACCAGGCACATGCTACCAGAGCTCACAAAAGCCTCTCTTTAGCCTTTCCAGGAAAGGAAGGCTATTTCCTTCACCATTCCTCATCCATTCCTATTTACAGTACAGCTTTACTAAAAATATTCTATCTGCTCCCACTTTAAGCCTTTAGTCTGTATTTTCCCTAGTTCAGTCATGACATTCAGCTTTGACTGGATGTCCCATGTATTGCAGACTAGCTTTTCCGCAAAATTCCTTTGTGCTAGAATCTCAATGAACTAATATTTAATTTCCCTGATTCCCTTTCAGAACAGCAACCATAAATATCTGTGCTGAAAAAAAAAGTCTAACTGCTCTCCAGAAGAAAAAAATCCCCCTAAAATCCCTCCAACAGACTGAGAGCAGGCAGAGCTATAGGATGTATTTAGTACGAGCTTGGTTTATTATATATATTACAGACCAAGGGCAAACTCTTACTCCACAATTTCACTCATGAGTCTGCCACTAATGAATGTCTCAGAGTACATCGAGAAGAATAAGTGAGTACATGCAAGTGCTAGCAGTCCTTGATGGTAGAAAGTACAGCTCTAACCTCCATCCTCTATCATCTCCAATTTCAGCGTTTTCTTCATTTCAGGAGATAAAGATGAACTAATATCTGTGCATTAGTGGAATATTCTGATGCCAATTACAAATCCAGAATTTTAATTTGCAAGCTAGTGAAGCTATTGAACACCTTTCTGTCAACACAAGAACCTAATGCATAATCAATAATGTAGGAAGTGCTTGACTACTAGAAACGAACACCTTCAGCCATACACATACAAAACAGACATTCCTGTTGAATTTGAACACAAGAAAATAAACCACAAATTACCATATGAAATTCTCAGAATTCACTGCAGAATTTAAAGCTGAGCAAATCAAGCTTTGGCTGATACAGCATAACGCTGCTCTTAAATGGACCACTCATTTACATCCGCTAGGTATCTTCTAGATCTCCTTTCCTGAGGATACACACAGATACTTCCTTTTTAGTACCTTCTTTCTACTACTGCTTTTTTTGTTAGTGTTAAGAAAATAAAAACAACCTAAATTTAAGATCACCTCAGACATAGTCAGTGTATCTCTTAAAATATAATGTAATAAAATGTTAATAGAAAATTCCCTTTTTCTTTATCATGCCAGCCTGAACAGATAAGCAAAACAGCCTTTGGAAGGAAAGAAAAATTAGAGGATTAGTTCTGTAATCCTTTGTGGAACATTGTTGCTCAGCAACTTCTTTATGAAGCTGGGAAGGTGACCCTGCTATCATAGCTCATCAAATTTCACTTAATAAGAACTCAGGAGGGCACTGGCAAGAAATATAGTATAGATGGATAACTGGAATGAATTCAATTGTACAAAACTACATGTTGTACTTAGTGTTAATCAATTAGCTTGATATTCTGAGATCTTTGAGGAAAAGCTAAGCGAGTTAACATTTATAGGCATAGCACCTGTTTTTAGTATTCCTCAACTCATACTGTACAAGCAAACTTTCAATTCAGAAGGACTTTAATCTACGTCAACTGGTCTAGCAAGCAGAAAGTAATTCAGGGAGAGGAAAGCTAGAGGTTTTTTTTCCAGACTTTGCTACAGCCACAACACCACCGAGAAGCATTAGCAGTGGTGTAAATCAATTCATGATCTGCAGCTTTCATATCAAGGACACAGCCTCATTCCCTTCCCTCAATACATAGCCTATCATTTTGCTATCAGAACCAAGAAGTTAACTGATGCAATTGTAAAAGACAGTCATTTATAGGAAATTAAGGTGTCAAATATTTTTGTAAATGGTTATTTTACACTTTACATTTTATAAGCTTTGTAGGGTTTGCTGTGTATAGTATGTGAAAAACAAGCCTTTACAGTTTAAAAATCTCTGCTAAAACTTAATGAAGAGAGTTTCAAATAAAAGTATGTTTTGGATGTTGCAATTACAGCTATTTTTGTTTCTAGCCCGGAAAAATCAAGAAATTCAAGTCTAAGTGCTATATGTGGTACAGGACATGTTCACCAATAGCTTTCAGAAGCTCCTATTAGCTTCAGCAGGACAGAGAAAACAGGTTAGAACTCTCCAATGACTTTGGCAAAATGATGCTTTGTCTTTGGCTAAGTGTTTTATTTTTCTTCCCACAGAAATACTGGATCTCATTTCAGATGGAACTTTATAGAAACTTTCTCAACTGAAATCTAAAAGTGACTTGAACATTCAGTAGACAAAATGAAAGAGCTCCTGCAAGTAGCTTCATATTTGGAATTCCAGAAATATCTGTCCTGCTACCTGTGTGTTTGAAAAAAGAGAGCCAAAACTTCATTTCTCTGATCTCACACTACATTAACAACCAATTTGATTGCAAACTTTACAGTTCCAATTTGACCCCTACTTTCATATAACACAAGTTCACGCTCATGATCTGATGCTACCTGAGCAATCAAGTAGTAATACTATAGAGAGCCATTACAGTACTTGAACTACTACTTGGGTTTAAGACAACATGATCTTTCAATTTCTCCAATAGCATTATTGCTATAACTGACATCACTTTCCACGTGACACCTCCAACAGAGAACTCTATTATTGGAAATACTACATTCTTTCATTCTTTCGTTCAGTTCTTTCCCCAGACAAAAAAGAATCCAAGTCACTTCGCTCAAAGAAACAGAACATTGTATCAGAGAAGAACAAGTCCTTTTCTAAATATTTACCAAGCCTAATAGGCTGGATTGAATTTAGAGCAGAAAATGCTTTCGGCCTTCATGATAAGAATGGATTTCCACAGCTGCTGTTCTGAAAGCACTTGAAAGAAGTTGCTCTTATTTGATAGCAATTTGTGCAATAAATATGCCAATTATAGAGACCAGCAAACTAATCTTCAGGTTGATACCATGCATAACCCATGACTGCTTAATAGTCCTTTAGCTGACTTCAGACAAGACTCTCTAAAGCCTCCGTCCCCCTCCAAAATAAAGTTTGTGGTATAGACACTGCTTGGATTGGAACATGTGGACTCCAGGGCCACAGGTGCCCTCCTCTGGATATCTAATGCTACTCCAGCTTACTCAGCAAGTAGCACAGTTGACTATTTGTGAACATGTGTCTAAAACACCCTGTGCTCAAGTGTTTTGCATTATCTGTCCCTTAGGTAAAAAGGCAAAGATTTATTGAACTGTAAATTTGCTAGTGCAGGCTACACAAACTAATGAACATCAGCCAAATAATTTAAGATACCATAGTGTAATTTAGTAGAGCTCTATTGTCATTTATAGCTAATTTTTCTGTGAATATATTGACCTAAATGAGAATAGGAGATTGATCTCAAATCCTCTTGTTTTCCAGAAGGATTTAGTTTGAGGGTGCATCTCCTCCTCCAAGTGAAAATGTGTTTTTCCTTACAAATCGTTTTACAGACAATCAACACAAAAAAGTTAGAAGATCAAAAAACACCTTGAATATTTATAGAGAATTTATAACTTGCTATAAAGAAGCTTATGGCCAAAATTATGAGACGTAAAAGCTTATACCTAGCTACCAATCCATGATGAGATAAAGATTCCCAATTCCCTGCTGTGCAGAGCCTTCACAGCTCTGAAATGCATCAAAGCACATCTATAAATCCATATTTAGATACACACTGATTTATGTTTACTATTAAGTTTAGGCACCTGCATTTGACAATCTGGGCTCATACTTTCCCATACATTCAAGATGAAAATGGATGCTGTGCATGGCAGCACAATTTGCATGTTAATGACTACACAGCTATCAGAAGAAACATCAGATAGATGTTTTATGTTCTACTCAGAGATGTATAAAAAGCTCTACAGAAAATAGAAAATTAATTTCTGACCTGAAAAGCAGTATTTGACTTTGGACTCCTAAAAGATGGTCAGAAACCTTTCCATTGCTATATGCAAGGGAAGAACAGGAACGTCCATGCAAACCCAAGATGTTTTTGGTCCAAGTTAGCTCTTACAGCCCATGTAGTATGTGTCTTTCAAGAGAAAGGAAAATACTTGAAGTAATTTAAGAAACCCTGAAAATACTGAGGTTTTCATTTGCATTGCATGACAACTACATACTATTCAGTATGTAGACAGTAGTCTCTCAGATGTACTCCTGCTAGAAAAATCTATTGCCTGCATCTACTTTATAGAATAAAGAAAGGATCTAATCTTATGAGTGAATTTAGGAAAAGAATACACAAAAACAAGGCCAAAGATGCAAATCAAACCTAGCTTTTCATCACATAGACCAGTGTAATTATTCTCCAAGGATCTTGTATTTTTCCCTCTTCCCCAATACCTACATGTCATTCTTCAAAATTAAGTCTCAAAATCAACATACAATCAAAAATTCTTTCATCAGTACTAAGTAACAAAGGGGAAAAATCAGGCAGCACTATCACACCAAAGCTTATTTCAGCACCTCAGGAACTCAGGCTTTTGGATTTAATTGCGGAGTAGGATGAACAAGTGAGAAAGAACAGCTTTTGCAACTCAGCTGCTGTACAACAACTGCTGCTTTTCATTTTGCATTGATTTAACCTAACTCACTGCTAGTTCATAGGTAGGAAAATCTCCTGGAGCTGATGGAAGAAGAAAGACTCAGAGCTGCGAGCTCAGGTAGAACTATCAGTTGTTCTAAGACCTGCTGTACAGCAAGAGACATTGCATTAAACAGTCAGCCCACGCAAGCAGCAAATGGCAATAAGATACATTGTTTGTAGCATACTGGCTTTGGAAACTTAACCAAAATATTGCAAATATAGTATATATTAAATAAAAATAATCTAATGTCACTACAGCCAGGGTATATTTCAAAATATTTTTTTCCTATTAAAATTTGCCCATGAAAGTGTTAATATAGTCACTCTTCCAATTCACTTTCTGCAGACAAAGAGACATTTTGTCTAAGCCTGGAAATCCACAAGAATGACATGAATGACAAATGGTCATTCTTTTTCTACCCTCACATTGATGCTAATTTATCCTGGTGCCTGCTGACAGGTGGAGAACACAAAGCATGGATGATGCCAGAAAGCACCACAAGGCACTAGTAAAAAGCCAGTGCTCTCATCCTTGTCCAATATACAACTTTTAGACCTACAAATGCGCAGCACCTATTGATCACAACCAATATACATTTTGTTTCCCTCCCCCCCACCTCAGTCCTATGTTGGAATGTCCTTTTAACAAGTCTGCATTTTTTCCCCCTCGCCTTCTTTCCCTCCTCTCTCTCCTCTCTGGACACACAACACAAGTTTGTGACCTCGCAGATCAAGTACTTTTTTGTTTGTGTTTTCTTCCTTCCAGATTTTAATCTCTTTAGCTCTCTACATAGCTTTATCAGTCTCTCTATCACCTCCTAGGACATCTTTCTCTGAAGGAGCTCATTAGTATGTTCGCTTCATCATTTGCTAATCACTAATGAAAATGTTAAATTAGATCAGACATAAAATTGATTCCTGTGACACCTCACTACCCACCTCTCACCTTTCACACTGCAACTCAATATGCTGCTGCTTATCATTACCTTGTGCTTATAGTCTTTCAGCCAACTTTCAATCTCTGTGATAGTCAACCTAGTTTCCATCAATGTTTCAATGGGACTTGACAATCCACTATTTTATTCATTCCAGCTATCATTAATACCTCACTAAGGTCTAAGGACATAAGGAAATGCAGGAAATTAAAATACTAGACAGAAGTTACATTAAATGATTTTTAAAATGTTTGCCTGATGCTCTTGGTTCTTTCTCAATTTTTTTGTCAAGTAAACCTTGCAAAAGGCGTATGCGTTTCAGGATGTTGAAGACTTGAAAGTGAGAACTTTTACACAGTGCTGTCATTTTCAGGATCACATTTTTGATAAGCATTTCCCCACCACCACCCACTGGCTCCTTCTCAGTTCTCCATGTCTTTCCATAAATCTTTAGATCCCAGGATCTATATGCTTAGAATAGTTTACCTGCTACCTACCTGGACATGTGAGCACCACAAATATTTTCTTATAGAAGCATCCTAACTTCTTTTGCACAATTTTGTTACAGTGTTTGCTTTTCTTACCCTTGTTTTACAAGCTTCTGTATATTTTACTTCACCTTCCTTCCCTCATATTGGGCACAGGTTCTTTAACTTGGAGTTCTGGAGAAGACATCATAAGAAAAATTCTCCTGCACGCTAAGAATGGGATTAAAAATAGTGATTTCTGCAATTCAGAAATTAATAACATAATTACATTTTTTCACTTTTCACATTTTCAGTGTAGAGAAAATGGGTTGCCTCATTCTTATATCCTCACTTTTTTTTTTTTTTTTTTGGCATGTGATATTCCACGCTCTGCAACTTACCAGCTTAGAGCTTTTTTTTTAAACCACCATTCTCCCTCCTCCACATACAGGTGTGGGTAGGTACATATAGATTTCCACATGTTCTTGTCCTCACACTCCATACCACTAAGTCTTTTTTTACTTTTTGAGGCTTTTTAATGGGAAACATGCCAAATCATTAGTCAGCTTATTTTTTTCCCCTCCTAGTATTCTGTAGACTTAAAAACCACCTCAAGTGGAGCTCTAAGTCTGTCCAAATTCCCTACTTCCTTGGTCAGTGAGTTATCTAAACATTATAACTTTTTTGATGAGGAACTCATGCCCCATTGTTCTTGGCGCCCAAGGAGGGCTTTGTAGTCAATTACCCTACACTATGGTGCCCTATAGAGGAGTTTCCAGCTCCTCTACAGTTAGTCCAAGAATTTTTTAGTTCTCACTTTTTCTGTCCGGTGATGCACAACAGATGCCCACTTCAGCTCTTCCTTTTTCATGATTTCTTATAGTCTGTGCCAAAATATTTCATTCTTGCCTCTCTTTAACCAACTGTAGCTCCTTAAATTTATTAAACTGCTGATCCTAAATCTCATTTTAATGTAAATCTTATGGTTTGTACATGACAAAGTGCTACAGTTATCTTGTGACTGAAAACCCAAAATCATTCAGTAACAAGATGCCCACCTTCAAGGGTTCTGTGCTTCACTTAATAGCAATAATAGCTCATTTCCATCCTCTTTATGATAAGTTTTTCATACATGGTGACTTAAACTTCACCTTTAAATGCACTAATGCACAGCACAAATCAGACAAGTCAAAAGGAAAGAGAACCTTTGCAGGGACTTGTGTTTAGCGAAAAAGTAACTGCATTTTCAGAAGAGGTTCTGAACAACTAGAGCCATTTTATACAGGTTTTAAAAGCATCCAACATTTGAGGGAAAAGAAACAGTCCTCCTTAACCACATAGCTATCAGCTCTGAGCAGTATCTTGAACTTTGCTGGGGGAGGAAGGAAAAAAAGAAAAGCTTCATCTTTGAATTTGCCAGTGTAATACATTTTCCAGAACACAGAAAAACAACCTTTGTGCAACAAATATCATTCGTATTTGCAAATAAGGTTCATACATATTCTTAAATAAGCTTTACTAATTGTAGCTCTATCCCATTTTATTCGCAAGCTTTCAGGGATTAGTATTCCATGCCTGACACAGCACAATTGATGCACGAGATAATACGCAAGCAACTCTGCAACAAAGATGTCTCTGAAAGGCAGAGCCCAGGATGGAGGAGAATCCAGGCACCTACTAAGTGGCACGTCAGAAAGAATTTCAATCAACGGGTCCTTTTCTTCCTCAGTAAGCAGCTGTAATATGTAGTAATACAATCATCATTTAATAATTCATAAAACGACACCAATTATAGGATTTAAACCTGATCCTTACAAGAGAAGTCATTGATGCTGTAAATGTATTTTAAGTTTCAACAGAAATGACAGAAAGCATGAACATACTCTGCTTCCTAGAGGGCAACACCACCAAAATTGAAGCAAAAAAGAAAAAAAATACAGAACTACTTTCAGGGAAGAGCAAAAAAGTTCTTATATCATGAATAACAGCTTAGATTTGAGCTCCCTAAAAAACATCCATTTGAGTCACGATGGTCACCTAACAACCTTTATGATCAAGTGAGATGCATTTATGATCAAGTACCCAATTATGATAAGTGATTTATGATCATTTGTGATGCAACCTTATGATCTAGTGAGATGCAGCTGGTTGGAAGCAGAGCACACTCTCAGGTGCCCAAATACAGACATTTCACACCACCTATCTATGCAGGGCTGGCCCATATAGCAGAGCAGCACAGAAAAATCTGTGCCCTTCTGGAGTGGTAGCTACAGCCATAGAAGCTGCCAACAGTCATCAGGAACAGCAGCAGACCTTGGCCTTCATGTGCCAGGACCCAGCAGCTTCTGGTTGGTGCTGGTTTTCTTACTGCCTTCATTCTAGATAGCAAAAAATCATTTAACTGCATATATATTAGGCAAGCAATTTAGCACAGAAGTTTCAACGCAGGTGCAGAAATAGCTGGAAAGCAATTTTCAACATGGAAATAAGTGTGGAAGCTGACAGAAGGCATAGGGATTTGGAAAAGCAGGAAGATTACAACATGCTAAAGCTGTGGCTCCACAGGAATCTTGTTTCTGGGGGCCTAAAACTAGATTCAACACTACCCTTTGGCAACATACTTCAAAACACTGACACCGTACAAACTGACTCCACTGCAAGCCTAGTCTAGCTCTAGAAATTTCCTTTAGTCTTTTAAGCCCGGTGCAGCTTTAGAAGCTCAGTGTGAATCTGGTGAACAATTCAACTATTAAGAAAAATTCATAGGCATGCACAGAGGTTTTTATTAAAGGGTGGTTCCTCTCAAAAGAGCTATATAGACAAACTACCTCTAAGTTACTAAACTGCAGACTTCATACACACTTCAGAATTACTCCCTCATTTTCATTTTTTTTTCTCCACATTTTGATCACCGCTTGCTATTCACATAAAAGTGACCATTTTTGGTTTTAAGTTGTTTATATGGGACTCTCACTGTCACCTGCTGCTTGGCATGCCCTGCAATCCCTTTGGCGCAAGAAGTGTTCCCCTCCTCACCGACACCAAGAACACTACAGGAGTTATTAAAATACATATGAAAGACAACATTAATAACAGTCTTATCTACTTTATCCCAGGTCTTCTTCAGAACCAGTTCACCCATCTAGTAGTAACATTTCACTAAAATCCATCAATGAGCTGCCAAACTATTTAAATTAAGAATTGACCAACATGCCTTTGGCTGCACATATTTAAGTACTGGAAAAAAATAGATAAATAAATCTGAAAAGCAAGCCATATGCTGTCTATATGCATTTTACATATACACAGGCACAAAGGATCACTATGTGCATTACCAGCCTATAAGCATGTCTCACACTCGGGAAAGTTTTGGCCAGGAAAATCAGCAGCACTGAAGAGCAGGCATCTATACTCAGAGGGAAGAGATTTAAAGAAGGGAGACAACATCCAAAGAGCCTGAACTTTCAAAATAATCAATAACAAGTAACCTTACAGAGATTTCTACCTCTTGCTATAACCAAAGAAATAGCCAGAGTAATACACTTTTGAATTATCAGGCAGAGAGTGCAAGAAACTCCTGTGCAGCAATATAACTTTTAACTATATAGAGCAATGAAATAACAACACGGACACCCACTAGAGGCTCAGTACCCAAGGAAATTTGTTTTCCTTAGAAAAATACAATAGAAAAACTTTTTGTTTAACTTGAGAGCTCATTACTACCTATCTCTATGCAACATAAAGGCCCAGTTCAGTAGACAAAGACAACACACTTATTAGAAGGCAGTTTTAATGCAAGTAAAGTAAGTACCTTACTTTGAAGACAGCAGTCTCTAAAACAAGATGCCATATAAAGCAAACAATATCTAAAGTTCAAAAATAAACTAGAAAAATCATAAACATGCATATCAATAAGAAAATACAGGCAGAAACTCACCTTCCAACACCTCTACAACAGTAGTTCAAAGACACTAAAAAAGAATAACCTAAAAAGAGCAGTAGAGCTCAGCCACTTTTCTTAAATACCCCTTCATCTTGCACTCAAACCTGGCAAGCACTAGAATAAATGACCCCTTGCCCTGGCTCAGCTGCACATTCCTAAATCCTAATGTTGGTAATTTGTTTCACCTGACAAATTAACAACTTCTGTTGCAAACATGAAAATGTAATTGCTAGTAATTATTAGTAAAAGCAATCATATACTTATCAAGGGCCATGTTAACTCAGCCAAAGTAAAACACAGTACTTTAAAATAAAGTGGCAGACTTAATTAATATAAGGAAAAAAAGTTTTTTTCTTCATGATTATGCACAGCTTTGGAAAACCTAAGACTATTATGTTCCATGATGTGCATTGCCTTGTGTATCACTTAATGGGCTTGTTGGCTACCGAAGTGGAGGAACTTTCAAAGTTATGCACTAAACATACATACCTCTAGAATGCAATGGAAACACAACGTCTCCCAAAACACTTTTTTACCAAACAAAATGGCAGAAATGTAGGAATGCATGCAACCTATTTCTGAAATGGCCATACCTGTAGAAGATTCAGAGCTTTTCCTGAGTTTGGGGAAAATCTTACGAAAGATTATGGCGTAACTAAAATTGGCAAGGTTTCTCTTTGGAAAGAATTGAACTAAACTTCTGTGCTTTTGATAACTTAGTGCAATGCTGTCTTGCTGCAAGATGAGAAATATTTTCAAATGGATAATGACTTTCTGACAACTGGAAAGTTTTCTATGATTTCTTTTACAGAATATCTTTAATATTCACTTACTGTGTGTGTCTGGTGATAGGTGAAAGTGCCACCCACAAATGGTACAAGCAGCAAAACACTTAGCAAGGGCAGAAGACAAACCCTGTTCCTGCAGGCACAGTAAGGCAGAGACTTGGCCCAGGACTATGGACACTTGCCCCGTGCCAGCCTCTGGCCAAGCAGGGCATTTTCTTTATTCTTCTCTGGTATAAAACACAAACCAAAGGGGTTAGAGATTTGATGGTGAACTTTTTATCTTTTGATATGTAATACACAA
>JAVCKT010116857.1:0-21562 GCA_032273925.1 Rhynchotus rufescens
GGAAAAGCTCTGGTAAACAGTCCAGAGAAAACATTTTAAAGGGTGGAAAGAAAATACTAAGTTGATGGAGCCTGTTTATAAAACCTGCCTTTTCCCTTAAGCACTACATATGTTTTATGAGGAAAACTCTTAAAATCAAAATATTTCTACATCATTTCATTGAGGGGAAGAAAAAGTACACAAGGAAAAAAGCACAGCATTAAACACCCTCATTTTGCTACTGCCCCTGCTCTCGGGGAGGGCACCTCATCAGATTTGGTGTCGTTAGAAAAGATGCAAAATTGCCTAGTGAGCATTTCTTATGCTCTCAGTTTGGTGTCTGTAGGCAGGGTCACTGCGGAAGTGTAGGTTGGTTTCTGAAGAAACAACAAGAATGTTTCAGAATTCTGCTTCTGTGCAAGTCTTAGGCAGTTCAAGAGATGTAAAAATACAATTTCTCCCATAGAGATGAGTGATGAAAACATGAAAATGCCACAATTATGCAAATTCAGCTGTCATTTCATAAGTGAGGAACTAAATGTTTCTGTGTATGCAAACGCATATGCTGCTCTGTCAAAAGAATGTGGTTGTTTTTGGAATCAAGAGGAAAAACTGTTGGGAAAATACAGTGAAAGCTATTGATATAATAAGCTAAGGAAAACTTATTTTGGTCTCAACCAGAACAGCAGAAATATTGCTACTGGTATCAGTGAAGACAGGATTGCACCCTACCTACATAACTAGATTGAAAGCTTTTCTCTTTGAATTCTGACTCACTTTGACAGTGATATAAATTTTAAGTGACAAAAGCAGGAACTTTCTGGCAGAAGGGACTCTAAATAAAGGTCAAGCACAACAGTACATAAGCTTGAGGTCAGGTTTAGGATAGACTTTTGGATATGAAAATGAAGGCAAGTTTCCTGTTTGCAACTACGAAGTACAAATTAGGCAATACACCTTCCTTCATCTACTTGCTCAAGGAAGCCTGATTGTTCCAGTGAACTCTGCAGTGAGAAGGATGCTCAGAGCTACTGTCCTTTACCAAATGGATGCACTTGCCAGCATTAAAAGATCTGTATTTTTTACATTCCTATCACAAATAAGAAACATATTTTGGTGTTAGGCAAAAACACCTTAAGGTGATATGATACATGTATGTATTCCTCAGATCTAAGATAACCATTCTTTTTACCAGTCTAATTGAAAGCTCATACCGGGCTTTTTTCCCCTCCATGGGTTTCCATGGGCTACCAATGAATCTCTCTCCTCACCCTTCCCCTGGGAGACAGAATGTGACGTTTCCTGAAGGAGAAACTCAGTGGCCTTGGCAGCTGCAGCCCCTGCCCTGGCTGTTCTTGGAGCCCCCCTACAAGCACATGGGGCTGCCCGAGGCTCCTGGGCACTCCAGCTCTCCTCGGTTGGTATCTTCTGCCTCTGCAGAAAAGACAGTTTGGGAGAAGTGCTTCTGCTCTACCACAGTGGATAAAAATGGGACGAAAATCCACCTTCATGCATTATTCAGATGACTAAAAATATTGACTATATTTTCTCTTTAGCATCTGAGAATTTTTAAATAAACTGAAGCCCTATGAGAATGTGATTTACCATATTTATCCCGCTGTCATAGAAGCCCCACAGATGAACTGAGGACAGATCCAAAGCCTTTCAGCATCGCACCTTGATGCTTTAACTGCCATTTATGTTTCCCCGTTCCAACATCTTGGGCCATTTCAGAATCTTCTCCTGGTACAACTGTGGGTTCTGGGGAGCGATTTCAGCAGCCCCTCTCCCCTCGGGTGCTGCACGCACAGCCCTGTATGTTGCACATTAAGCAGCAGAGGTTGCGGAGCACGGCGCTGATAGTGGTAGTGAACAACTTGTATACAGTCTGACGGGAAGAAGCATGAATAATACACAGGGAATATTCTGTGTCGCACTTGCCTCGCTGGCAGCAAACCTTATCCCAGCTAATGTCTTCCAGTATTGGCTGAAGGAGACAGACAGAAAGCAAATTGCTTGTAGCATTTTGGAAAATCCAGCTTTTAGCTGTAGTGTTGCAAGCCCAGTGTAATTTTACAGACTTCAAAGGAGTTTCCCCCATTTGTCCCTCCAGTTCAAAGCAAAATAAGAGCTGTATATTTACTCAGCTCCTTGGAAATGCCTAGTTCCCTGGCTGTAGCAGAGAGCTCAAGAGGATCAGACATCTAAAGTTGCCAGATAGTCTCCTACTGTATGGATTCCTGCATTTGAGGATCAGACTGATGTCCCACAGAGCACCGAATGGCACTGAGACTGCCCAGGTTGCTCTCCCAGTTGACACTAACTGATAGTTAACCCGTGTTCATGTTTCTGGGCTTTTTTTCCTCCCCCTACTCCAACTAAGCTAAAGCAGTGTTTGTTTCTTATTCTGTCTATATATAGCGACTAGTCCTTGAGATATTTCTATAATTAAAATAGTTAAGCATCAAAAATATATCACTCAATCCTAGACCTTTCTGTACCTTAAGCAACTCAAATTTAGTGCTGGAAAGTTGGACAAAGTTCTGCATGCTGCTTACTGTGATTCACGGTCCAATGCCTGACACCATCAGAGCAGCCCGTCGTGCACCTGTGACCTTACAATAATCAGGAATTAGTAGTTTAAAAATACTGATAAATTTCTAAGAAAATGTATCACTCAGCTACTTTGACAGGCTTTATAGGGTTTCCTTTACTGTTCTCCAAGATCCTTTCCAGCACAAATCCAAGTGGAATGCCTGTAGTTTGTGATCCTAAGGCATCTTCCTCAGACTTGACTTAGTTCCCTACCCTGAATTTATTACTGTGCCTCTGAATTCAGAGACCAATATTCCATTTTAAGAACTCAATTTATGAAGATCTAAGTGCTGTATTACTTTGGGCTTTCTAATGAGAAGAAGCATTTAAGCGGTGCTTGCCAGAGAACCAGAACGTGTCTCAAACACTAAGCTACATGATAAATGCATAACACCAGATAAAAAGGTTACCCCTAATATCACATCCAATGTCTGATAATAAATCCAAGCTGGGTTAAAAACTAAAATAAATGTCAGTGACTTGCTCACGCTGTAATGAGTGTCAAAACCACTGAAGAATTTTTACTCAGAGAATCTACTTTCAACAGAGCATTAGATCAGTAAATGTGTTTCAGGTCACAACCAAAGAGGATGTTCACAGTCAAGAGCAGAAACTTCAGTTTCCTGCTGTTCTCTGGGCAAGTATCAAGAACTGCCATCAGCTTTTGCTTTTCTAAAAGCTTCAGTAAATTATAACTAATCCACCAAAACAATCTGCATTCAGTGCCAGGCAAGTAATTTAGCATGTAATACACAAAGCCAATTCAATCATAATGTTCTACTGACATGGAAAAAAATACAATAAAACTTCAAAATGAAGTTTCAGGCTTTGTAGTCACAAGCATCAGATATTATACTTATTTTAAAGGTATTTACAAGTTAGATACAAAGAATAAATGAAAAAAGAAGGACAGCTGCTGCTGATACTGAATTACAATACAGTAAAATAGAAAGTTTTGAATACAATTTTGAACATGAAAAATGGAAGATATGTTATTTTCCATGCATTAAAGAGTCATGGAAGAGAAGAAAAATACCCAGAAAAGCAAATCTATAAAAGTCAAAAAAAAAGGGGAAGGAGCAGGGGCTACCTTGAGGTCTCCTTGAGCTTGCAGGACACTCACAACTGATAAGTACAGTGACCTGGCAGCGCCCGTCAATTGCCTTTACTTGGTCTCAGCAACAAAATGCTGAATATTAACCCAGCTCTGAAAAAGGCATCTAGAGAGGGGCTTATTCTACAGTGCTCTCCCCAACCCTGCCCACACACTGCCACTGTAAATATTTCTCCTGGCTAATGAGTATAAATGAAATTCCATACATTATTATTCCACTTTGCAGGCAGATGTCCCTAAAAAGAGTTGCTAATCCTGAGGGGGAAAAAACAAAGTGTAATTTCTTGCTTTCCTATTTCTTCTTAGCCTGTCACCCAAGGATATCAATCACTTGTTGCTTTTAAGCACACACTGCTTGACTTGCAGAGATGTCTTGCATGAGTTACTCCTCCTATTATTGTTTTTCACTACATAAATAATTTTCTCAGATGAGTTGCAATGTTGAGCTAAAATAACACGTGCATTATGTGCCCAGAGTCTTTAGGCCTCTGAACTTGTTTCATTTAACAGCTATAGCATAATTCATAGGCTAAGCTCAGCAAAGCAAAGCAGCTGAACCCCAAGGACATACATTCAGTGCACTCCTCGGAAGGGACATGGGCACAAAAAGCAGCCTATCAGGACCTGATTGCCCCAAAAAAACCCCAAACAAGGCAGAGGTCTCGGCGCAGAGCACTGGGCTCCGCTCTGCGCCCACCACAGCAGACGTGACACCCTTCACTCCAAGCTCCCCAGCAGCTCCCTCCCCGTGCCAGGTCCCTGCCGTGGCACTGCCCCCAGGGACAAACCAAGCCACCCAACACACAGCTCTTGGTTAGTGCTGGTTTTAAGATGATGATGGAACAGTCACCCATTCCTCACCAGGGATGCAAGAAGCGAAGAGCCCCTCGGGGGCTGCCTGCCCTGCACGGAGCAGCTCTTCTCAGCAGCTATAGGTTACATAGGGGTGGTTTACGTGGCTGTACGTCTGCACCAAGCCCTGCTGGTCCTTGGCTCACAAACATCCCTCATGCTCCCTTCTCTCAGCATTACCCGGCTCAGCATGTCGATGGATCCTACCTGGTTCCTATTCAGAGTCACACGGCTCTACTCAGTGATATTTTATAATGGACATATTTAAAATTGCACCAAGCCTCACGTGGACACCTTTAGTGGACTAAAAACTCAATGTATCTAATTTATGACTGAGTCGCCTAATTCAGGCTTCAGTGGTACAGCTCTGAATGTAAATGTGCCCTCAGTTAATAAATTAAGCAGTAAAACACAGCAAAAAGTCTGAGCGCTCTAGGTGTTCCTTGGAGAGATGCCAAAAATTTAATAACACAAATAGAATGAATATATTTAGTGAAAAAATCAATTTTTCAAAGTAACACCTGTGTTTTGCACCACCTCCTGGTGCGAATACACTCATTTGCAGGCACGCGCACACAGGCAGGCTCGTGGGGATTCAGTGCACTCAATATCCACCAACGCGCTGCGCCTGCATCAGAAACTCCTATAAAACAGGGACTAAAATCTTTCTGAGCAACAGCTTACACCTATTGCTGCAAACTTCCTTTTTTATATGAATAGGTACATGAATGCAGCTCTTCGAGTCAAAGCCTGAAACTAATCTTACCGTTTTCAGTAAGAGTTTTTCCTGTCTACAAGCAAAGCTACTTCATTAGCACTTTAATGATTCAGATGAGGTTTCATTACCTAGGGTCAAGAAGGTTTTCAAAGGCTTTTCCAGTGAGGCCGTATTTGGTCATGCTGGCTATAAACAGAAAATTTAATACATGTTTATAATACTAAGAATTGTGAAGATACAGAGCCTGTTAAAGACTAAAGAGTCAAAACAAGCTCTCCACTCCACGTAACAGACAAACCCTGGCTCTCCTACCTCTTACATTAGTTTATTGAGCATTATTTTCTCCAATAGATAGATAGAGGTTTCTATTACTGTAGAATAAAGACTACATGTTTCCTTACACTTCCATAGGAGATGGCCAGTAACAGAAACTAATTTCACTAGGTGACATAGAAACCGCTACAAAATTTGAAATATGTTCAAGAATGCTTTTGCCTTGAATAATCATACTGTGACTATATGATTTTGTGGCTAGGCAAGGAGCTATTAGATTAGGGGCTAAGAAAGGTTTGCTAGGGGTATATAACATCTGTCCTATGTTTGCAAGACAAAGATATTTTTGTGGCTGCATTGAATGTACAGAAGATAACCTGGTTTCTCTGTTCATGTCAGTGGATGCGAAGAGCCAAGGAAGTCCCTGGAACTCAAGTTTAGGGCAAAAGATCTTCAATAAAACACCTTAAGCTCACAGTGCTCCTGGGAGCACTGGAGTGTCCCTAACAAAATTGCTCCTCCATCAAAGCTTCCCATCCAACAGGAGCCTCCAGGGCCTCTTCCACCCAGCACAGCCCTGACTAAAACACCAGGGGCACCAAGTCCAGGACACAGGGAGATTTCTTTTCCAGGAGGAAGAGAGCCCGACTGGCCTTTGCCATAGCACAGCAGGGCCATGAGCCGAGGAGCTGGGGCCATGGTGAGTCACAGGCTCGGTCCTTCCCCACCCACCATCCTCCCTTTCCACTTCCAGCCTCCAGGGCCAAGGATTTTGAACTGAAACACAGCTAAGTGCAGAAAGCTTTAACACAGCTGGAAGCCAAACCAGGAACCAGACTAAAACAGAAACGAGGAATGCAAGTCTGAGGGCTTAGTTAAATAATTTTGTTTAGCAGGCACCCTTGCGGGTAGCTCATTTCCCGAGCGGGTTCTGGCCAGACTGTGTCTGTGCTGGGGCTGCAGCCTGTCTGCTCGACACCCGCGCAGCCAAAACCCAGCGCTCACACACGCTTTGCTCCCAGCCTCAAGTTCTGCCCATAGAAGCTCACCTTTTAATTTTAAATCTGAAACAGACCTGAAGACCTTAACACTATTAACAGTGTTTGCATAAATGAATTCCTATCAAAATATTCAAATACATTTAAGGACCACAACAGCCTTTCCCACAGCCGTGGCTGCACCATGTCTTCTCCCCTTATCCAGGCAATGTCACACGGGTGCTTGTTTGGCTTGTGCCACATGGGTGCTTGTTTTGGCTTGTGCCCTGCTTGTGTTTCATCAATTTGAAGCAAATTTTCCACAAAACATGACGCACCCTCCTCCTACCAAATACACAACATGCATTGCATGAAGCATCACGCAGAAAGGCTGCTCTGTCTTTGCAGGACATAGCAAACTAGTGAACCCTTCAGCTGGCCAGCAGTCAGACTTCGTACTATGTGCAAAAACAGAGTTTAAAGAGAAGATCAATAGCACTTTTACCCAGCTCTGGCATTTAGATAAGAAAAACAGCAATTTTAACATCAAGAATTTTCCATGCTTTACGAGTGTGCTTGGTTTTAGTTTATTTTCTACAGGTTAACTAATCTCCCCATAAAATCTTCATGCTTTATTTTCTTTCCTCATGTGGCTTTCATTAAATTTAGCTGGCCCTTTAGGAGCACCCCAGGTGCCACTGGCCACATCCCAGTGCTGCCTATGCTGCCGGCACAGCCTGCTCAGCAGCTTCCACACCCAGCCCAGGTCCGACCTGGTCAGCAGCTGTGGCCGGGCAGCCTTGGAGCCCACAGCAGCACCAGGTAACATCCAGTGAGAGAGAAAGCTGGAGCAGTAATGCCCCGGGAAAGCTCATTTTGAGGAAGTGGCACCCGCACTGGGTAGGGTGGTACTGAATAAGAGCAAGTAGATAGCAGAGAGGCCCCAACATGAAGGGCAATAAGAACAACATTTCTTTAATATTTTTAGGGTTTTTTTTTTTTTAATTTCAGTAGCAATCAAAAAGCATAAGAATCAGACCAGTGCCATTCTTATTTTGTGTAGAGCTTTGTATTAGAACCATTTAAACGAGAGTTTATCTCCACCAACGTTAAGCGCTGGGGATGAAGCATGTGTGACCATCAGTGCAGGCAGCATGTAAACATTATGATAGAAATCTCCTACGCAACATAAACCAAACATAAGTTGTTTATGTTTGTGTTATCGCTACTTCAACGGTCCTTGCTCTCCGCACGTTCAACACCAGAGCAGAGGCTCTGGTGTGGACAGTGCCTAGGCCACAAGGAGAAAGCACCACAAATGCTTTTAAGGAAGTATTTTAAGAAATTAAGAAAACCTTTAAGAAAGGTTTATATCTGACAAGCTTTTCTAAAGGAAGGCAATGAGAGTCAGAGGAGCAGCAAGGAGTAACCCAGGCAGCTGGGAAGGCTGCCAAGGTTCAGAGCCCAGTTGCTCCCACAGGGATTTTAACCCTGAATGAGAAGAACAGGGTGGAGGGGACCAGGAGAGGCAGGGAGTGGGAGTGGGACCCGGGGCTGAGCAAGGGGGAAGCTCCTGCTCCTCTCCCGCTTGCTCAGCGGGCACCCAGGCACCACATGAGGCACATGACAAAACACTTCCCGGCTCCGCACGGGCATTCCAGGCAGCGCAGCACCGCCGGAGATAAAGTCCCAAGGGCATTAGCACTGGGATAAGGAATACAGCAGAGCAGCAGGGCAGAGCAGGGCTGCAAATACTAGCTGGGAGTGGTGACCAGACAGCCTCAATTCCACAAGGAAACCCAAGGATAATTTTGGGAGACTCGCTGAGGGTAGAGCCAGAATTTGAACATTTTGCAGCTCAGCAGGTTACAGCTGAAGACTCTGAAGCAGTTGTCTTAGCTGCCACAGCAACGGATCTAAGATGAAGACAAATAACGCTACCTGACACACAACATCCCAGAAAACGCACTAGGCCAAGCTTGCATCGTACTGTCTCATCCCTAAACACACACAGGAGCCCGATGTCTCCATTCAGACAAGGTTACTGCAGCCGATAATCTGCCATCATCTCCTCTTTCACAAACAGCCTCCCGTTTGTCTCTCAAGATAAAATAACGCTGCAAAGACTTCTCTCTCCAAACTGAGGTCAGAAGAGCAGGCTGGTATTAAACCTGTGTGTTAAATCGCTTTGCTTCAGAAGCCACAGACCTCCCTGGGTTTGCTCAGCTGACCAGGTTCACGGGAGGACACCTCACTGCCGTGTCCCCAGATAGCAGCAGCAGAGACGTGCCCCTCTCGGGCGCCTTTTCCACATTGTCAGAGTGCTTTACTGCAAATGACAGTCAGCCGGATGCCATAGGAGAAGTGACTGGAAATAACAAAGCCAAGGAAGGGAATTACACAGGGAGAAAATGCAGCAGTGGCCATTCTTATGGTGATAGTAAATGATATTCATCCACATAGCCAAGGCAGCGCTCCCTTGTTACTATCCTGCACCCTTCCTGAGCTCATCTCCAGTCGGGATCAAGGGTGCGAGAAGGCAGGAGCATCTCCACCCATCATGGGCCAGTACCCGAGCTGCGCTGCCCACTCCATGCTGGATGCAGGCCTACAAATCATGTAGGAAGCACAGACCCGTTACACCCATGGATTTCCAAGGGCTTGACATAAAGATGAATGTCTTAACTTTCCCCTGTCTTGTCTTTTTTTAGTCCCTGAGACTGGTGGTAAAGTGAGATGTCAAGTGTCAGAGCTGTACTCAGCAGAAGACTAGGAAAAATGCCCAGACCTGTTATAGTTTCTGCTTCATACATCTTCCCACACACTTCACTGCCTGGCGAACCAGGGTCAGAGCTTGGCTTTTCTTCTCTGTGTGTCAGACCTCTCCTCTTGGAAACCAAGGAAGTTCATTAAACAGTTTTTCATAAGACAGCCAAATGTCATCAAGTGTTTCATATTTTTCAATAGTAATAGCATAGCAATTGTATTGCTCCAATAATTGCCTCCAGTAATTTAAAATAATTGCTCATTTACCTAGTTTCCAGTATCATCTAGTCCTGTCTTTATTACCTTATTTGCATAATTGGTGAAAAACAATTTACAGCTGTTAAGCACATTCTCAAGGTTGTGGGGAAATTTGATTTCTCCTTCCACAAGATGTTACAAGTGAACATTAACTTGTTTGAAGGAAGTTTGAATATCATGGGTCAGCCATTTCCTTTAAGTTTTTAATAAGTACTTTTCTGGAATTTGTCCTTTACAATTACTAATCAATATTTTCCTTTTTTTTTCCTTTAATCCTAGCAGTGGTTTGAAAGGCAGAAACCGTAAGCAAGACAGAAAACAAAATGTCATAGATAAACCTGCATTAGAGTAACCTGTAAAAAGATTTACAAAGTAGATGGGATAAAATAAGGCAGGCAGTATAACACTTTGACAGTCTTAATCTGAGACAGTATTGGAAATGAAAACATGTTTAGGTGACAGATTCATGTGCAGAGTGTAACAATTTGTGTCTGTTTATCAGTGGTAATACCGTCAACCTAAATAAATTCAGGTGAATAACGTCAGGAGTCAGAGTGAAATATGAAGAATAAAACAGGTTGCAACCACTCTGGACTTTGGAGCTTTGGCCAGCTAGCTCGTGCCCTGGGAGTGAGGTCTCACAGAGCTTCTAATAGCTCCAAAGAAGTGTCTTGTATCCAGAGCATCCATTAGGAAGGTGTCTGAACAGTGGCAGGAAACTGCTGCATGAAAACTTAGCATTAACAAAGATCAGGGAACAATGCGTAAAATCTTGTGGAATATTGCAAGCTTTACATCATGTGGATTCCTTCTTATGGAGCAAAAGAGCAAAAACAAGGAGTTCAGGAGAATAACTTCCACAGTAACCTTAAAGCTATGCAAATGTGTTTGATATATGACTGCCCTTTTTCTAATAGCTCTACCAGGACATAAAAAAGATGCTTCTTTTTGTGCACTACTTAAGCACATGAAAATAAACACTAGGCAACACAATATCTCCCAGACATTTGCAAACAGGCCAAGATTCACTTCCAGCTCTGACTGACAGTTCAGACCAATCTGCTTCCTAATTCCCCAGGACAGACTGTGCCTCAAATCCCATTCCTCAGTGTCTGCACCCAAGCTGCTGATAACACTAGGGAGGGCATGAAAGCAATAGTTTAAGCATCTAAGCACTAAATACCACTTCTAAAAGCAAGTTGAATGTCCGTGAGGATGAACTCTTACAATAAAGGCAAAGTAGGTAACTACAACAAACTCGCGCTGATATTACAGTATGACTTTTCCCATCCTTTTCATTTTAGTGCCTACGTATTACATTCTAACCTCAGGTATTGTTCTCCTTTTATGTTCTCAAACAATACGCACCACCACATATTTCAAAAGACAGGGGACTTTTCTTTAATGACAACATAATCTTATCATGAGAGGCACTTTAATTTGCTGTCAGCAGATCTTGCTTCATGAAAATATATAATCAGATCACATTTATTTGTGCCAATAGCATTTTTCAGAGGTTTTAATAGAAAGCGTCTTGCTATCTTCTCAGATTTGTTCAGAATAAAGTTACCTGAGAGCCATAATTACAGAACTAAGATCACCAAACTGAATTTAAAGAGCAACTAAAATGAGATGAGTAAAAGCAAATTTCAAGTTTATTTAGCTTAATGATATTACTGCAGATACACGGACACAAATCACTACATTGCGTGTGTGTGTGTGTGTCATTTAAACATGTTTTCACTTCCAATGGTATTTCATAGACTGCCAACACATTATACTACCTCTGCTGCACCTTATCTTTCTAGCTTGTAAATCAGCCTAACTAAAACTCGTGCACTCACATCAAGTCATTCCAATGGTAAAATAGGGAAATTTTGGTCTGTTTACGAAAGTCATCCTATTTCTTTTGATGTTCATTTAATTCCATTTCCAGGTTCTTTCAGTCTCAAATGTGACTAGTCTCAGAGTTTTTACAAGTTATAAAGAGTGTCCCATCCTGTTCCCCTCAGACCCAAAGACCCAAACCAGCTAAAGAGGAAAGTAACCTGATCTGTCTTTTACTGTATGTTATTCCCTTCTTGTCTCTCTCTTTTTTGTACAAGGCACTGTACAAATGCTTTACTTGAGCCCAGGTATATATTTTTTTCATATATATATTTGATCTACTGCTTTGACCCTAACAAATCAGTTATCTTATCAAATAAAGATATAGGTCTAGCCTGACGCAATCTGCTTTTGTTAAAAGCACAGTGCATTTTATCCAATTGTCCATAAAACTTTGTGTCCTTGATTATCTTTTCCCTGCAAAAGGTGTTCCAAGATTTTATTTAGTGTTGAGGTCAAACTAGCGCAGTCATCATTCAGCCCCGAACACTTGTAACCTCTGTCCTTGACACCTATCCCAGGTCAGACAACGTTCTAGTTGTACAGACAGTTGGGGCATGACTGCTTTTCCCTGAAAAAAAGGTTTTTCAATAGAAAAATAAACTTTCAACTGGATGAAAACAGCTTTACAAACTTCTAACTTTTCCTTAAAGCATCAAGCATCTCAACCCAGAAATATTTTCATCTAAGAAATCAAAGCACTACCTCCTATAAATGTTAATTTGGTATCTCATGGGAACTCTAGTTTGAGTCCCTCGCTGTTATCAAAAATAGCATCCCTGGACTTGTCAAAGTGCACAACAGAACCTGGAGGGCCCCCAGCATCACACTCTGCTATCCAAAATGCAACCCTGGGAGCGGCAGCAACCGGGCTGCTTGCAGGGCAGGTGTGCAGGAACAGCCAGGTAGCCACGGCCACAGCGGGCAGATGATCATTTAGAACACCCTCAGCTCCTTGTACCTAGCCTGGACTGGGCTAACAATCCCAACGGTCCAGTCAGGATGGATGAAGGAAAATTAGCTCCAAGGAGCTGTTCAAGTCAAACTAGTAGGAACAAGCCTATTTATGCCCTTCACAATATGGACGCTAACAAGTTGTTGCACTGCTGCCAACTATTAAGCATTGCTGATTAGGGGAATCAGCTTCCTGGAGCCCATGACCAGCCTCTCTCCCCTCCACCCTGTGGATGCCCCACAGGAGCAGCATCTGTCCCCACAGGACCATCCCATGCAGAGGCACCAGGGACACCCTGCCCTACCACCCCATTCTTAGTTGTCCCTCTTTTCCTAGGTCCCCTTGTTTGGGCAAAATAGTAGACTGACACCAACTTCCTTGAGATCTTCTATGGGATTTAGAGGTATTTTTCTAGTTTAAGAAAAAAGTGCCCACATGTATAGTCATATTCTTGGGTGGTGGAGACAGATTTAAGAAGAAAATCAAAATGAATTTAGGTCCAAGTAAATGCCCTACACACAGCAGCATCTTCAAGATCCTAAGGAAGTGTCCCCTGCATTCTGTTGACAAACCTGAAGTTAATTATTATAAATGAGCACAGAGGCAACTCAGCACTGTCACCCTCGCCCAGGAGCTGCAGGTCTGCACTCAGAGCTAATGACATAAGTGTTTGGCAGGCACAGAGTGGAGAGGAGCTTAAACTGCCCCTGAGTGAAGCACAGCCCAGTAACTGGAGCTGTAGGAGGAGCGACCGTAGCCACCCAGCCCTAACTGGACAGCCGGGAACTGAGGGAAGCAACACTTGGGTTGAAGACTAAACATTTCCCAGCCTTAAGCTGCTCGGCACAACAACCCGCAGTCACTGCAGGGTAGCTTGACCCTCCTCGCTTCTTCCAAAACCAAAACACAGTTTGTTTTTAGGAATAAAATTAAGATAAATGTATTTGAATGACACCAGCTAACTGTTCTGTCCTTATTATTCACCCCTCTTTTCTGCTTCGCTCACATTTTATTGGTGACATTACAACAGTGAAATTATTGACTATCACACTTTTAATTGAGCTATCCAAATCCCTCACTGAAATACTCACCAGTTTATGACAAATCTCCACAGCAATTACTATGTCAGATCTATCAACCAGTCCATCTTAACTGATGTTTCAGTGATACCATAGAGTTAACTTTTAATCTTAATGCCGTTCCAAGAGCCTTCCAGAGCTTATTTAATGCAGGTCATTTTCACCTATCAAACTTGTAATCTCAACCAAGTATAAAATTAGATTTGTCTGACAAGGTCCATTTTCTATAAAACACTCTCAGCAGCCTTGTATTTAGACTAAACAGATGTTATTGCCACTGTGGTACAATTGTCTTTGCCTGAAAACCATAGTGGGGGGGAAGAATTCGAAATCCAAGATTTAGTGTCTAGTCCTAGGGTTTAAATTTACACTGTTTGCTATACTGAAGGTTTCTAGTGCCAATATCAGAAATAAGAACATATTTTCTAAAATTTGTACTATGTGGTTTTAAACTAATTAAACGACAGTGATAATTGAATAGTCATTTTTCTTACAATTTTGACAATTTACAATTTTAAACCTGTTTTGGGTTTAGTATCCAGACTCCACAGGAAGTGCAGCAAAAATAGATGCAGTCTAGTTTAAAATCTTTTCTATAAAATGTAGAAAACATCTAGTATAGGACAGTAATAGGGTCCAGGCGAGAATCTTTGAAGCTTTTTTATTTATTTTATCTAGCAGAGCTTCTGTGTGATCTTCCAGCCAGGTCGTTTCCTGACACGCACTGCTAGCTCTGTATGTCTTGGGCAGTACCTTGATGCCAACTGCTTTTACCCTGCCATGTTATGCACAATCCAGCAAACCCACAAAAATGAGACTGCTGTGGCTCAGATATGCAGTTTGGGGAATTTAAACAGTTTTGAATGTTTCCATACTTTCTACAATCCCTCTTCACTCCTTTGTTAGGATCCTGTCATGGATTTGATTTTAGAATCCATCAAGGTTATCATCTGCCCACTACATAGTGAGAGTGCTGGCAGAGAGGGGAAGGACACAAGAAACAGTGACGGAAAAGAACCCAAATTAAAACAAAAATCTCTTTCATAATCTTTTTCCAACTTTTCACCTCAAACATAACAGACTGAGACACGAGGTATGCAAGAAACTGGTTTAACCTTTCTGAAATAGATGCTTGACTAATACCTGCCACATCTCTAATAACACATGGAAATAATCCATTAGCGAGAATTACAAGAGCGTTTTATACTTTAGCCAAACACAGCAATGACAACACTACAAGGTCACAGACTCCCTCATACTGTGACAGACCTGTTGGGGACCAGTTCCACCAGCAGAAGCAAAACAAGGCAGCCCTCCAAGCACATCCGGTAGGTTTTTGGAGGGAATTTTCCTCACTCCTCAGAGGATCCTAGGGTCTGGCATCCCCTCTCTCTGCTTGCACAGCTGCAATGCTACAACATGTGGAATAAACATCCCTTTGCTAAAGGCTCCATGATCTCTTCAAGCACAGAAGGCCGCAGTTTGAATACCTCCCACTAAGCTACACATCTTTGCCCCAAACTGAGTGCCCTTCAATACCATCAGATTCTTATTTACTATCTTCCGAAATACAGAATACAGTAAATTCTGTAAAAAAAGCAAAACAAAAGCAAAAGATTGTTATTTTTGTATAGATAATCGTGACTATTCATACAGCTAATGGTGACTGTTTTGTCCCTGCACAGAGTCGCTGAGGCAGCAGCTCTGTTTCGCTGTCACAGGCAGCATGTTTACCAACAGAACACAGGCCGCGCTGCTCCTCCAAGCCTCCCTCCACATCTCCGCCTCCCTCCGACACCACCACGGAGCAAAGCTTCGCACAGGAATTTCTCTCATTTCTCCGTGGGATCCTCTCTCACTTGCAAATTGCACCTTTGTAGCTGGCAGAGCAGCCCCGATGCCTTGGCAAGGCGGAGGCTGGGGAGCTGTCAAACAGCCTGTAGGTTTATAAGGAATTTTCTGTTTTCGCACGGCTATATCTAGGCAATCATGAAGTACTCAAGTCCCTGAAGAAGGGGCAAGCATTTGTCTTGCTCTTTGAGCACAGTTTTGGTGCACTCACTTCAGCCTATCCGTGTCACCAAGGGGCCACGGCAGCAGCCTGGCTGCGCTGTCGCAGGCCATACAAGTAGTTCTGGAGTGAAGTTGCCTTTTACGGCTTCCATGGTCATTAAGATTTTGCCAAGCTTAATGATTTTAACGTTTTGGTTTTGCTGCTGGCTTTGATGTCTTATTACCTACAAGCCCATAGTATTTTTTACTTTTTTTTCCTTCTAGACACATTTCAGAAAGTATTTCCCAGCTGTGCAAATGGCTGCCTTTCATACCCTCATAGCTCCTCCACAAAATGGATGTTGCGTTCAATTGCTTCTATTTTGCCTCAGGGATCTGCTTTTAGTTATGCCCTGGACCAAGATTAATAGTTGTCTAAAGTTCTGCAAAATTAATTAGATAACAAAGTCTAAATGAGGTGTTTGGGCTCCTTTGTAGGAAAAAACAGAAGACAATCTCATCCTAGCTTCAATTCCCTCCAGTCAGCTTGGACACTACAGGGTGGAGCTCCCTATCTTGGGATTTGTCCATGTTTCCATATGGATATCAAAGACAGGAAGAGCAGCGGTGACTCAGGTTATCCTACCACCAGGTGTTAGAAGTTAGGGGAGACCACGTCAGTTTTAAATGGTCTCTAAACTCAGTTTAAACTCAGTCTAGTTGTCTGAGAATTGCACGTCACCAACATCCTTTTCCTGCACCAGAACCAAAAAAAAAATACTATTTTCTTGATGCTAAGTTTTCTTTCTTGGAGATATTTGCCAGTGCATGCAGAGGATTCTACATTCAAGCATTCACCTTAATAACAAGCATCTCCTTTGCATTCCCCGTGCAATACCTGTTCAAAGCTAACTTGTCTGGGACTATATCATATGCTTTTTAGAAAGATTTATGGGTGACATCACTAACTTCTATAGGGCTGATATCACCAGTGCAATACACTTATCTTGGAGGAGGGGAGTTAGGTGGCTGCGTGTTTTAGGATAGAAGTTTTTATTTATGTATTCATTTATTATTACTATGCAGTTGGTACCAGGAAGGATTTTTCCTCTTTTTAGTTGCCCTTTGTAGTCTGCATGCCCCGAAGTTCTCTCTAGTATTGACTTGTCTGGTATTTGTACATATGTTTGGTATTTGTTCATATGTTCATTTGTTCATATGTTCCTTCCTAGCCTTATATGAACATTTTCTTATCCTTTTACACGCCCTATCCTCTTGCTACAAGGGCAGCTGCATTATCCCTCATCACTTACATAAGCAAGTTCCCACTTATACCTCAGATATTTTGCTTTATATGGAGGTGTTAAATTTGGGATAAAACAGGCTGCAAATTGCTTGAGTAGAATGTCTTAATTTTCCTCTCTGCTTCAGTGAGCTCATAACTAAAAACCCACAGTCTGCAAATATCCCAGCTATTTTACTCAATGCATCTTAAAAACCAAGCCATTTCTCAGGCTGCAGCTACTTAACCATAGCACTGCCAGCAAAGACCAAGTGCCTCAGCTCCATCCATCTTGCCCAACCTATGCTACACTTTCCGCTTCTAAGTGCAAAGCAGCAGGTTTTCAGCCCTGCTCCACACAAAAGCCAAAGTTAATTCTCTAGGTCTGATACACATCTGGCTCCAGACTGTAAAGGGAAAGTCAGACAGGACAGGATGCACTGAACTAGTTATTATTTTCCCCCATCCTTCCTGCTGTCAGAAGCAAGAAAGACAGAAACAATGAATTTTAAATGATTCAAATATTGAGACCCATTAACAGGACTTCATGTGACTACAGCATGCTTCAGTTTATCTGTGACTGTTTAATATTTCTAATTACAGTGACAGTGAGGGAATCTGCTGGGTTTTAACCCTCTCCACACACGAGATCAGAGGCACAGGGCACCACAGCAAATTTCCCCAGCAATCAGTTTTTCTTCCCCAGCTTCCTCTGTAGCACAAGTTAGATTATCCTTAGATGTTAAATCACTGTTTAGATCTCACAGGACCCTCGAAAACATACCCACCTGCTCTTCTAATGGTGAAAGCTTGATACTTAGATATAGTATATAGCAACACCCTGGCCTGCACTGGTAACTCCCCATCTTTTGTGGGCAATTCCTTGGTGCAAAGGAAAGATTATCCTCTCTTGCAAGAGTCAGGAGTATAGATCTGTCTGTGGGCCTCTTCAGTGGGTGAATTTAATCTGCTGTGCACTTAACACCCGTGACAACACCCCAGCCCAGGCCATCACACATGGCCCTTACCAAGGAACAAAGACCATTTATCCTTTAACTAAGGAAAACACTTTGACTGAACACAAATTTCTTCCTTTGTATCTTTCGTTCATGTGTTTCACCCTAAGTACTTTGCACTTAGGTACACTTGTAACTCAAATTTACTAACTGATTCAAATCAAAATAGTCACAAAAGGGACCCTTCAGAATAAAAGGCTGCAAACTGCAAGAAATCTTCAAAAAAACATGCAAAGAAAAGGTTCTGGGAAGGCTGATATTTACCTCCAGGAACTTACACCTACAGAATAAGTAACACTTAATAACGGGAGATAAATGACAACAAATGTCTATTTATAGCACAGCTTGCTTGCTAACTAGACAAAGATGGTCTCTAAAAAGATTTTGTAGAATAATTGACTGCTGTCACAAAAACTTTCATTGGTGAAGCCTTCATTGGTGGCATCAGTAGTTGTTTTGGCAAAGGATCAAGTTGGAAGCAGCACCACCTGGGCCAGCACTGGCTTTCGTGGAGCTGCAACAGAGCTGCCCTTCACATTTCAAACTGCAGCCACCTCTTCTGCTCGCAGGGCTTACTCAAACACTGCAAACCAGCCTCTCAAAGCCTGCAGCCGAGCCTGTGGGCAGCCAGGGCCTGCTTTTCTTCCTCAGGTCAGGAAGAAAAGAAAACAGTTTTTGACATCTCAGGGTTTCCTTGCAGAATGGAAGTTCTACATTTTGCATGGTATGGTCAGTGACAGCAGTGCTTCACATTAAGATCACCTGACAGTTCTCATTTTTGGAGCCTACTTCAAATTTTGCAAAACAGTAGCTGTCTGAGAAAGAAGTTTCCACAGTGGAGGTTTGTTTCAGACAGTGTGATTTAGGACAAAAAGAGAAGTCCCTTGTTCCTTGTTTGGCTCTGATGAAGCCTCAAGACATTAAGTGCTTAGAGCAAAGACCTCAGGCGTCCCCCTGGAGATGCCTCTTGCCGTTTCTCTGAAAGCCCACGCTAGACCCTGCTGGGAAACTTGGCAAAACACTTCTGTTTATACACTCTAACAACAAGAGCTGCTAGAGGTGAGCGGATGCCCTTGGCTCCAGAGCATGATACTCTTTGCTAGGAGCTTTACATTTCATTTCTTCTCATTTTTAAAGCAGCCCTCAAGTAATATCTACCTTTTTCCATCACACCATTTGAATTATTTCATGATGAAGATGCTGGAAGATGCAACCAGAACAGCTGAAGTGGGCCAAGACCTCTGTAAACCTTAAAGCAGCTTAGTTCTATGGCTGATACAAGTTTCAAATGCCGGTACTGAAAACAGATTAGGATTCCTCTTTCATGCTGCACTGAAAGACAGTTATGCCCACAATGCTACAGAACTGTGCCAAAATCGAGTGAAAACATTACAGTGTAGGTTATTAAAACAACAATAATAGGCTAATGTAAGTTAAACTTTTAGTGGGTTTGCTGGTTAACTACAGAACAAAGCAGTAAATAGTTTGTTACAGCATCAGAAGCATCTCAAGCAGCACAAGAAAACTGCCTTCAATTTCAACTACATCTCAAGATGTTGCAAAGCCAGAGCACAGAGTACAAGAAAAATGTGTTGGAGCAAAAGCAATAGGAAGGGGCCTGGATGGGCTCATTGCAGCCCAGAACAAAGCCTTCCCCCTTCAAACCATTTGGCAATAGCCATACACACCCCAAGCAGAAAGTTCATCTCAGAAATGGGGTGACTAATGCTTTTGGGGGGGATCCCTCACTACAGCCTGCCTCAGCACCTCCAACACCTTCACACCAGAAGGTGTCACAGCCCTGCACGCAGAGGAGCCCAGGGCTCAGGTGACACTGAGGGTTATAAAGCTCATTAGCCAGTTATAAAGCTGCTTAGAAGTAAGGCCTACCTGAGAGCTCATCAGATTAAAGAGGAAATATTAACTCATCTTCTGTTACTCCTGGGAGAGAATAAAACCATCAGGCAGGACCAGTTCAACCTTCGTCACCAGTCTGCACTTCTCCCACTTGGTCCAACAATGCATTTCAAGCAACTCAACAGGTTTGCACTAGCAAAGCCAGTCCTGCCAAAGACTAAAACTCAAACTGGGCTCCAGTGTTAGCCTTTTACTTCGGTTTTCTGACATGGTGAGAACAAAACAACTCCAAATGAAGGCTGTGTACGCAGGCCACCAATAAAGGCTCTCAACTGCTTGGCACTTTGAGAGGGCTTTCTTGAGATTGCAAAGAAAAGTAGGATGAACTAGGAAAGTAGTGCTTGGTTTGAGATTGCTTTCACAGAAACAGAAGGATTTGAGCTTTCCCAACAGTTATCCCTTGATAGTCCCACCTCAATTCCTAAGACACACTTCTGAGCAACTTCGGTTATGCAACCTTTCTTCAAGTGAACTCGTCTTTCATTTTTCACACCAATTTCGCATATGGCCTTGGCTGAAATAATCACATTATCTTTGACAGATGCATTTTCAAAGAAAAAGTCCATGAGAGCACACATAAAAGCCAGACACAATAAAACAACTTTCCCAACTGAATTACATAGCACAGGGTCAATTACCTACCCCTCTGATCGATAACCAAGATTACCAGGCTGCTTTATGGGACTTTGTTTTATTAGGAGTCCAGATTTGTGCTAAGCATGCAGAGCAATGATGAGCCATAAACAAATAACAACACAAAGTGAGGCACTGAAACAGCCAGGTTTAAGATCCTTTCTTACTAGCTCAGTATCTCTGCAGCACAGCCGCAGAGCTGCGAGTCTTCGTTCAGTTCACATTTGTTACTTCTGTTTTCCTCTCCTCCTTGAGGAGGAGGATAGAGATAGAGGAAACACGATCAATAAGGAAAATTTTCCCTAGCAGCAAGAACAGCTGACAGGCTGGCTTCCCAAACACCACCAACAATTACTTTGTGAGTAAAAGTAGCAGGAAAGAAGTGAACTTGCAGCACTCCTGGGAGAGCTGTTATTGACAGATACAAGGATGATATAATTGCCTCCACTGCCAGGTTTTTCTTTTATCTCAGTAAAGCCTCTTTGGATGAAAAGATCAAAAAGACAGGTGTGAAAAGATAGGATAAAGCCTGTTCCTCACTTATTTACATAATTTTATATAAAGGAGCATTGATGTATCAAGTGTAGAACAAATGCATGAATACTGAAAATAAAGTATCACTGAAAACTTAGGCACACTCCCAGCAATAAGCAAACTTAATATTTGGTGAAATACACTATGGCAGAAATGCAAGGATTCACAGAAAGCTGAATGTTTAACTGTTCAACCTCACTGTTACAAGAACTCACTCAGAGTTGCAGCTCACATTTGTGCAACAGAGAAGCAAGTTAATATCAACACCCAGCTGGGATACCTTCCTTAACGAAGCGCACAGATACCTGAAGCCCATTTTAACCCACGCGGGGCCGCCTCTCACCACGACGCTGCCCGGGTGGTGCAGCCCTGTGGCCAGGCTTCTGACGAGCCCCGGCGCCTACGGCGTGAGTACCTGGGGGGATCCCCATCCCGCTGCTCCTAGCACCGAGCTTGGGCAAGCCTCTTTGCCAAAACTTACTATTTTTAAGGCTGGGAAGGTCTGAAAAGGCGCAGCATTATGTCTTCAAGTGGGGTGCTGCATTTTAAGGGGTGCACAAGGGGGTTCTGAAAGAATTGGCTGCCCAACTGTATTGGCATGGATGATATTTGGGCACAAAAAGGATCCTGAAGGCCTAAACAGCAGGTTCTGCTTCCGAGCATCGCCCCTAGAGTGGAGTATTGTGAGCAGCTATTTGTTCTGATTAACACCAAGATGAGATCAATATGGCAGAG
>JAVCKT010116864.1:0-21558 GCA_032273925.1 Rhynchotus rufescens
GGGGGGGCCCCGGGGGGGGGGCGCCCCGGGGTGGGGGGGGGGAGCGACGGGGGGGCTGGGTTGTTGGGTTGCGGGGGCCCGGGGGTCTCCAGCCGCTCCGCTCCGTGCGCCCCGCGCTGCTCCCCGGGCCCGCAGGCCGCAGTGAGCGGGGGGCTCTGCGGGGGGCTCTGCCCTCTTTGGGGGCAAATGCGGCGTTTTGAGGGGCAGCCAGCGGGGGCTGGGCCGAGGGGCTCCGTGGGGAGCTGGGGCCGGGTGCCCGGGGGCTGCCTGGCAGCCGCCCCGGCCGCAGCCCCCGCCGCCAAACCCAGGCCCCGCGCGAAGCAAAGCCCGGTGTTTGCCGCCCGCGCCGCCGCTCTTGGCGCGGGGTCTTCGCCTCTCGGCGCCGCTTCCTGGGGGTCCCCTGCGCTGTTCTTTGTTTGGCCTGTCTCGACGTCGGCCGGGGCGCCAGGTGCCCGTGCCCAGCTTCCCGCTCGGCTCCTCTTTTCAAGTTTTGGACTTGAGACTTGCTTTTAGAAGCATAAACAGCAGCGGGTCCCTGGCGGGACCTTCCTTGGCTCGCGGGGAAGGTGCCAGGTGAGGCTCTCTGCTGCGGTCCTGCTGGGTATCGGTTCCGCTCAGTCAGCTCGTGCTGCTCTTGGCGAAGCTGCCGCTGGGAATCGGTCTGGGGCTGCTCCTGCGGCAGTGCAAATGCCCACTGCTCTTCAAACACGTGGTTTAGGTGAATCCACGTTCACTTCTGAGACCTGGAAGGGTAATTTGACCTGACTGCCTGCCCCGGTGAGAGCACAAAGGGAAGCGTAGTGGGGAATAAAGCCTACGTGAGGTTTTTACAGCACAGCTTGTTGACACATAGCTGTGCCAATTTAAACTACTGCCTTGGATGGTGATGCCAACAACCCGTTTCTTTTCTGAGTGGGTCTAAACTTCTTCCTAACAGTGCTGGAGGTGACTGTGCCGACCTGTCCCGGGTTAATGTGGTTTTGAATGTGCCATACCTCTCCTCACAGGGCTTGCTTTTGTTATCAGATAACATTTTCAAGGCTGTTTTGTGCAGTGAATTCCAGTTCTGGGCAGAAATAGCTGAGTAAACTGGAGCTGGGGCACAGAGGATCCCCAGGCTGGGGAGGGAGAGCCTTGTTGGGAGCACAGCGCCGAGCCGAGAGGCCAACGCGGACAAGGAAAATGTGATTGCAGCCTTGTTTCCGTGCTGCTGCATCAGTAATCTGTGATTACACAGCCTTCTACTTCACTCAATCACGGGTTAATTTGATTTCCGGTTTAATTTGATGACAGTTTCGAGAGCCAAATCACTTGTATTTAAACAAATGGCTTCTATTTTGATCAAATTGCATTGTGCTTGGCGTGTGCCGGGGCATTATAAGTGTTAAATATCGCTGACACTGCTGTTGCTGCAGGTCTATTAGCTGGTGATGAATATTCAGCTCCTGGCTCTGCGAAAGCCGTGTCTGGCGAGGCCGGGGGCTGGTGGGAGTCACACGGATTTCAGTTCTCACTTGGGCATCGCTTCAGCTGGTGCCCTTTTCAACCACTCCACACACGGGCACTGGGGCTGTTCTGGTGAAGCCGGTGCTTCTGGCGCCTTTGGAGACTGAGGGCTGTGTGACCGCGCTGTGGCCGGGCTCGGCTTTGTGTTGGGGGGCAAAGCTCTTTCAGGGATGTATTTTTGTCTCTTTTTAGTCGCTCTTGCTGCCCTGGCGGTGCCGCGGGATTGGGAGCTCCCAGCGCCTTGTGCAGCGGGTCGCGGTTGGGCAGCGAATGTGCGAGCGGCCACGGGGAGCTTTGACCTCCTTCCAGCCCCTGCATCCCAAAGGGAGCGCAGGGCCCTTTGCACGGCGCTCTGCTCCGTCCTGGAAGGCTGCAATGGGCAAGAAACTGCTCTTTTCCTGGCATTGAAGTGAGTTTAGGGAGGTCACTTAAATCTAAGGTCCTCTTTTGCTGGTGCTTGTGGCGGTTTGTTCTTGATCCTCGGCTGGGCTGCGATGGGGAGGTGAGAGGCAGCCCCAAGTGCCGCCTGTTGTCCGGCTGTTTGAGTTTCTTTGTTTGCGATGACTGTATCCGCCGCCTGTATCCGCATTGCCCAGGGAAGGGCTGCGGGAGGGAGGGCTCCTTATCGCTAGAGATGAACTGATTGTGGGAAACAACATGAAGCACCGTTGGCGAAGATGGGAAAACTGATTGAATTCAGAGAATACAATCAGTTTTCCTGAAGTCCTGAAGAGTTGAGGACTCTTAACTTTATTCTGTTGTGTCCGTGCTTGCGACGTGCTGTTGGCAGCTGGGAATCGGTCCCGCAACGGACACGGCGCTATCCCGGCCAGCACGGATGTCTGCCCGAGGCCACGGAGCGGAGCAAGGTGCGTGTCCATGAGGCTGGATTGCTCCCGATCCCAGCCGAAAGGGATGGATAAAGACCATTAGAGCGGAGGCCCTCGCAGGGCGGGCTTGGCCGGAGGTGTGGGAAGCTCTGCGGCGCTGGGTGTCCGCGGCGCTGGGCACCGGCGCCTGCTCGGGCTCTTGGTGGCAGACGTGTGACCCCGCGGAGCACAAAGCCTGTAGCGGGATGTGGCCCGAGGGGCGGCTTGGGCTCCCAGGCCACACCGCTTGTCACCCGCACGCACAGGTCGGGGGCTTCCAGGAGCGGAGCTCGTCGGGGTGACGTTTCCACCCGCGTTCATGGAAGCAGGGGGAAAAGGCAAAGGTCGCCTGCAAAGAATGTGAGCTTTGAATGAAGCTTGCGACTCTTTTGGAGCCAATTTGCAGGGGACTTTGGCATCTGCAGCCCTTGGGCTCCTTGGTGCAGGTTGTTTTCTCCTCCCGAACTCCCCTCTCCCCCTTAGGAAGGCGAGTCGCTGATTCCTGTGTAGCCGAGGAAGGGTCACGGTGTGAGGCGGCCTCGAGACGTCGCTTCTGCCTGTGATTTCTGCCCTGGCACGGCGGTGCTGCTGCGGGCACCTCGCCGAGCACCGCGCTGCAGCACCTCCTGGACCATCCGGGTCCCATCGGGATCTGCAGGATCCCTGAGGTGCCCAGCACACACCTGGGGGGGCTTAAGCAGGGAACAAGGGGGCGTAGGGAGCCCCGAGCGTGGCCTTTGCTGAATCGCCTGTGCCAGGTTCTCTAGGGACGTTTTAAAGCAGTTTTTCTGCGGTGCTTATAAAGAAAATCTGCTTGGACTCGGTGTTTCGATTGCTTGTGTTGCCTAGGTTCTCTCTCTCCACTGGGATCTCTAAGAGGATGATAATTACTGAAAGAAAAGTGATGGGCTGACTGACCTGTGCAGGGCTTTTAGTGCCGGGGGTTTTATATTTAAATATATTCTGTCTCTTGTAAAGCAGCTGTGATTTAGTGGTAGCTGGGAAATGGCAGGAGGAGGGAAGTGCCTGTTAACACCGTTCAGGTTTGCGCCCTGGTCAGGGTGTTTGCACAGTGCTAAGAGAGAGGACAAATCTAGACCATCCTTTTGCATTCAAAAATGCTTTTATTCGGGGCAAGAAGTGGCCGATTCCCCATAGTGTCCCTGCACGTTCATTTACCTTGCAGCGGGAGTCACATGAGTGCTGGGATCCCGCTTCCAGCTTGGACCGCATCCCGTTTCCAATGGGTACGGATCGCGGCCTGGGTGAGCAAGGTCACAGCGTGTTTCATCTCGTGCCTCACAATCAGTTTTTACTGTCGCCCCTCGTGATTATCGACCCAAACACAGCCCGGGAGGTTGCAGCGGGCTCAAACGCGGCTGCCCCGGCTCAGCTGCCCCTTTCCCCGGGAATTGAGGAAAATTCACCCCTACACCAAGACCCCGAGTGCTTTTTTTTATTTTTTATTCTTTTTTCAGTCAACTTATTGCTGTTGTGTTACTCTTTCTGTTGTTTAGATTCATATCTCCACCTGAACATGTAGGATTTGCAGGGAGGAGAGGAGTCTGCCTTGGAAAACTTCGCTCACGCACGGGCTGCTTGGTTGCTGACGAATGAATCTTGGCCTCTTCCTGCACCTCACCCAGCTCGGGCTCCGATTTAAATGCATTAAGGAAATATCCAGCCTCTCTGCAGGTTCCTGGAGGGCTCCCATAGAGGCTATAGGCCCCATAGAGGCTATAGGTCCCGTAGAGAGGGGCTCTTTGCAGCCGCCCGCCCGCCCCAAGGGCGGAGGCGCCCGCTGGCCCGCAGCTCCAGGGCAGCGTTAATGAACACCCACCACGAGCACCCTAATTAGCAGCCAGGTCGCAGGGTGCCGGCCCCACCGCTCCCCGGGTGTGTTTTGCTAAGCAGAAGGGCAGCACGTGCGGCGCCCGCGCGGACGTGACGGGCAAGGCCAGCGGCCACGGCGGCCCTGCTGCCACCTTCGCTCTGCACCGCCGCAGCACGCGCTCAGTCTGCGCTGCACCCCGGCCTTTGCAAACCCCACTTTACAGTTTTAGCAATGCCTTTTTTCCAGTTTGAGCATTTGACCCGGTCTCGCGCTGGGTTTTGCTGCCTGTGGATCTCATTTTCTGATTAAGCTTCTCTGCAGAGGATTTTATTTATTTATTTTTTTTTGCAGAGCTTTCCTAATGTGATAGAAATGAGTTTACCCTGGTTGTTCTGTGAATTAACGGTACTCTTAGAAAGTGGTATTTATAGAGCTGCTCTGCTCTATTTTAATGGGAAAACGAAGGTGGGAGGGGAAACTAGCAGAAATCTGCTTTGCCTTCAATATAGATCTGTAAAGGTGGTGCTCGTGCATGGAGAGAGCAGCAGACCTTGCACGAACACCACCTATATTAACATTTCTAACTAGGAAATTTATGGGTAATCTCTCCTTTTGAGGGATTTGTCCTGATTTCAGAGCAGTAGCCTCCAGGAAAATGACCCCCGTTGTGAATGCACGCTGCGGTTCCGAGCTGCGCTGCCGCTCGCTCCGGAGCCCCATCGGCCCTGCCAAAATGCGCCCGGGAGCTGCTCCTTCCCTGTTACTGCAGGGAGCGCAGGCAACAGGGACTGCTTGCAAAAAAAGGGGCAAAAAAAACCCCCAAATAACCGAAAAACCAGTGGTAAGAGCAAGAAAGGGGCCAAACGCGACCTGGTGAGGTGTGGGTCTGCGTGGCGCGGCGGGTGACGTTCGGGGGAGCTGCACGAGCCCCGTGGCAGTCGCGACGTCGCTCTGGGTGCTGCTGCAGGCTCTGCCCTCGCGGCCAGATCTGCCCTCATTCCAGGTAGCTGATTCACGGCCCCGCTCTATTTAATCAGCGTTTCTATAGCAGGGCAATCTTTAACGAGAGGGTGGAGTGCGCTTCCACCTCAGCGGGTTTTCTCTCTCTTTTTTTGAGAAATTTATGGCCCGTTCATTAATGTGTTCTGCTGATCGGGGCTCTTTTTGGAGGAGAGTGCTTCTGAAGGGTATCCTGCGCTTGCAGTGTGTGCAATGAGCGCTGAGACGATTCTAGGCCATTTTTAGCAATTAGTGGGAGCCTTAGTTTATTGCTTGGGGTGTGGGTATGGAGCTGCATTGGCAGGGCGTCGTGGAGAGCAGGAATCCTGTCGCTGCTGCGGGATGTTTCCTTTGCTTTGAACATCAGGATCTGCTCCTGCATGGGCAGGCCGTGTTGGGTGTCCTCAAGCACCATCCAAAGCTCCTCCTTTGGGGCTCGGACGTTGCGCAGCCTCTGCTCTCAGTCCCGGAGTTACCAGCACGTTACGGAGTTACCAGCATCCAAGCTGCTGTTTGACCATTTCTATGGGAAAATTCAAATTCTGAAGTATTCCCGAGGTGGCTTTGCTGCAGAGCCTGCCTGCAGCTTCATTTTTAATGTCGGTAGCAAGGGGGTTCATTTGCATCATCAAGATATCCGCGGTGGATGAGATCTCTGCTTTAAAGCCACAAGGCATCTGGCTCCTTAACGTGGCCACGGTCCCCCTTCCCCTCGCTCTGCCCTTGGGCTTCCCTTTTCCGATTTTTCAGTAGCTTACATGGAAACCTGGCAGGCAATGTGGAAGTCCCAGTTGGTTTTGCCTTCCCTCTTAAAATGTGAAAGGGAGGAACATTTTTCATATATATTTTTTAATTACGCTGGTTCTTTCCTTCAAAGAAGTTTGTTTGGGAAAGCAGAAGTTCCTGGAAGCTGCTGTGAGCGCTGCTGTCCCTGTCACGCTTGGTGACACAGGCTGTGGGGCAGCAGGAGCCGGCGCCAGCTCTGCCTCCGGGTGTAATGATTAACCACGCTGCAAATCCAGGCCTATCCATGGCCAGCGTGCCCGGAGTTTAAATATAAGCATATTAGAGGTGGCCAGGGAGGCCGAGCAGCATCCGGGCACCGCGAGTGGGAGAGGAGGGCAGGAGAATTTGCTGGCCTTGGATGCACGGTCTGCACATGCCTTCAGTGGCGCCTCGCGCTGCCCGTCTGCCCGGGTGATGCCAGGAGCAAGGCTGTGAGTGATGGGGGGTGCACGGGGGGGCCGGGCGCCTGCGCTTGGCTCCGCTTCAGCCTTTTGGGGTGTCCCCTCAGGGCTGTCGCTGCCTTGGCCACGGGGTGGTTTCCTTCCCGAGCCCGGACACTCGGTGGGAGGAAGATGAGCAAGAAGGTGGAAATCCGGGGGCGTCTGTGGCACATGGAGCTGCTGCGTTTTAACACAATCTCAGCCCGTGTTGCTGGAGCAGGGAATATCTGGGTCCTAGCAGCCGGGTTTGGAGCCCTGATCCATCGGGCGGGAGGCAGGGATCGGCCGGGGTGTCCGTGGATTGGGTTGGATTGCCCACGTGCTGCAGCTGCTCCCTGGATCGATGCTTTCTGCTGTGAGTCCTTAAGGAAGCAGTTGTCCTTGCGGGAATGGTCTTGGCCATTGGGGTTTGGTGCCTCTGCGCCCTGGGGGGGACAAGGGGCTCGGGGAGGGCAGAGGGTGCCCCCTGTGCCCATGTCTGCGTTGGCCTGAGGAGAGCTGGAATCTGCAAAGGCTCCTACGACTTGGCCACAAGTTGGTTTTTTTTCCAAGGATTTCACGTTATTGTTCCTTCCAGGCTGCACTGGGCCAGGGTTTTGTTGCCCTTGCAAGAAAAGGGGAGGAATGAGGGGGAGAACTGGCTGAACTGGAATTCCCAGGTCACAGCTGGCTGTGGGTTATGGAGAGCAAGGTCCTGCCTGGGAAGCAATTTCAAAACCTGGGGCTGGCGAAAATCGGGGGATTGGGATCCTCTGGCATTGCAGGGCTTTCCTGAAGCACCTGATGATGGGTTTTTGTGGCGGAGATCTCCAAGCAAGCTATAAAAGTGCATAAACATGAGCGGACTCATTGTGCTCCGTGAAACTCGTAGCTCCTTGGAGAGTGTCTGGGCTTAGCTCTTCCCTGCCTGGTGGTCCAAGCGGCTCCAACAAGACACGGGGAAACATCAGGATGGCGCCTTCCTGATGGTGTTTGCTGGGGAAAGGCAGACTGGAAGAGCGGGCAGCACTTGGTGATTCCCATCGGATTTTTCAAGCCTGGTTTTGGTGGCTGGTGTCCTGGTTTGGTGCCTTCCCATCTTGATCTTATCCCTTCTCTGTGACTGCTCCCTTTGGGGTTAGAAACCTCTGGTTTGGATTGTAGCTGTGTGAACACCTAAACATGTGTTGGTTACTGCAGAAAAGGTGCTGTGCAGCTGGAGTGGATGAAGGTCTAAAAGCTCCTTTTACACCAAGTTCTCTAGGACGTTGTAGCTCTGCAAGAGCAGGGAATTCAGGATGCTGCAGCCCAGTCCCATCTGCTCCCATCTGCTTGGGAGCTTCTTGTTTGCTGAGCGAGTCGGCGGCTCTGCTCGGTGGATGGAGGACAAGAGCCTTTTCTTCCAGCTCACTGCGATGCCCGAGGACGCGGCGCCTGACCACGACAGAAAGGCAGCAGAAGAATTCGGCGAGCAAGAGGAGTCCCCGAAAGTCCTCATCAGGAAGGAATTTCTTTCTTATGTGCTGGGATCTTAATTAATGTTCTTCGGAGGCACCGAACCTGCTCCTAGTAAGATCAGGCTACTAATCAGCTGGCAGGGTGGGTATCATTTGGGCTTGGTTCCTGGATGGGTTTATTCAGGGTTGCTCGGAGTGAAGAGGTCCAAGAGGGATCCCAGAGCTCGCTCCCAGCCAGCACTCCCCATCTGAAGGGGCTTCCTCCATTGGCTGCTTCTGGTTTGAAAATCTGTTCAAGGCGCTCGATATTTTCTTCTTTTGTATCCTCTCTGGTGAACGAGCTGCTGTGTCGCTGCAGAATTGAATTGTGTTTAATTTTGCACGGCGGATAGAAGAGCAATTTGAGTTGCGTGGACCAGGTCAGGGCTCGCTCGCTCGGAACGGGTCAGCCTGGCCCCTGTGGGCTGCAGTGCAGGGTTTGCTTGCTCAGTTGGCCATTTCTAGCCCTTGTTACAGTGGAAAGTGCTTTTGTGGATTGGTTTGATGCCCGTCGGTACGTTGGCTAGAAATTTTCCTTTCTAAATGGGGAGCCTGAGCTCGTGCGGTGACAACGAGGCAGGCTGAAAGAAAACCTCCACTTTTTATAAAAGCTGCAGTTCCTCGGCACAAGAACACTAAATTGTGAGGGGACATTTTTAAGGAAGTTTGGCATCTTAGCAGTAATTAGAAAATATTGTGATAATACTGGGAAGGGAAGATGAGCTACAGCTGAATGACAGACTCCACCTGAACTCCTGACTGTTCAGCAAAGCTCTGAAGCCAGGGATGAGATTTAGTGCTGAGTTTTCTGCAGAGCTGCCTACGTGGAGAGCAGCTTCCAAGAGCTGAAGGAGAGCGTGGAAAAACGAAGGTGTTAGATGCAAGCCTGTGAATCCAGCACATCCCTGCAGCAGGTGGGAAGGGAATCCTAAATAACAGGCTGTGCCTGCTGAAGGAGTCTTGTCTATGCCTTGGATTGATCAAGACGGCGCAGCTCTCCTGTGTTTTACCTTTTTTAAAGAAGTGAGAGCACTGGGTCTGATTTAGGGTGCCCATTTTGGTGATTCCTAAGGGCTGGTGGATTAACAGGGATGTCTCGGTTTTGTGGATGACCAGAACCCCGTTAATAAGCACCTGGGTTTTATTTATACCGATCTGGACCCCCTGGCTTTTATTGAATTTCAGCTCAGGGCTGCTGATCTCTGCTCATGGACGCCTCCTGTGTGCTCCGTGTTGCGTTTAATGCTCATCTCCCTCCAGTGCAGCGAGAGGTTTTTGCAAGGGGTGTTCTTGGGGCGTGCGGAGCTTTGAGGTGAGTTAAACCTCCTCGTGGAGGAAGCCACGAGCTTGTCCTTTGGGAAGCCTCCTTGCTCCAAAGCCTGAATGCCGAGCGGACACTGAGCCGGTGAAATGGAGCCTGGAGGGGACGGGGCACTCACGCCAGCTCTGCATGGACGTGCAGTAACCTGCAGGCGCTGGGTGCGTCTGCCGGGCATTCCTCAGGGAAAACCTCCCCATCTACTCGGCAGCAGAGGTAAATCGGGAGTTTTACAGCGTAGCTGTCAGCTAGGAGGTCAGAGTCAAAATATTCTCTTGTTCTTGGGAATTCAGGGCTTGCGTTTTGGGCGCCTCATCCAGGAATCACCGTGCCTTGCTACACCCCTTCGGATGCTCTCCTTCCTGCGTAAGCTTCCAGAAGGAAGGTGCTTATTTAGGGCCCTCTGTGCTAATCAGCCCTTCTGCTTTAATTTTGCTCTCTGGCATTATCAGGAAGATAATTTGGGTAGAGGCGAGTCCTTCAGCGCCTTCAAGGACAGCGAGTAGGGAAGCTGCTTTGCTGTTTCCATCCCACAGGCTTTTCCCTGCGTGCATCCAGCTCTCCGGAGCAGCTGCTGAAAGGCCCGGAGGCAGAGCCAGCATTTGGCATAGCCAGGAACCAGCGCTCTGCCCGTGTCATCGTGCCGGGGACCAGCGCTCTGCCCGTGTCATTGTCACAGACCTACCCCTGCACCCTGCTCTCCGATGCACCAGGGACCTTTCCTTGGCCAGCACAGCTCCGTCGGGGAGCCTGCGAGGCCGGAGGTGGCTGTTTTGGGGGAGTTTGATCCTTTTTAAGCAATGGGGCTGCGTGGCGAAGGCGCTGCCCTCCCTTGCACGTCCCTGGAGGTGACGTTATTGCTGTGCCGCCGGGAAGACGCCCTTGCTGCGTGCACAGGAATCCATCTATGTTCCATCTGCAGCAAAAAGCCACCCGTTTCACCGATAGCTGCGGTGTTTAAATGTCCCAAACGTGGCCATTTACTTTCCTGTTTGGATTGTGTTTCGAGCTGCCCTAGCTCTGCTTTTTTGCCGCTTTTTCCCCGGGATAAGGCGGTCACTTGCACCACCATCGCCCCTCTCTTCCGTCATCTCCCGGCGCTGCCGTGTTCCTCCTCAGCGAGCCCGGCTGCGTGCCCGTTTGGAACGGGAGGATCCTTTGAAGGTGATGGATGCGCCCTGCCCGCTGCCGCGCCAGGCTCTGGGAAGGGCTCTTTAATCCGTGGCACTTCACTGGGAGCGAATATTATGATTTACCGCCAGGACATGGGGGAGCCGACCTCTCCATTGTGACCAGCTCGGAGCAAACTGGGTCACTGGAGGCTACTTGGAGGACTTTGAAACATGCCCGTGTTTTGCAAACGATCCCCAAACCATGATAACGAAGGACACAAAACGAGGCTTGTACACAGAATTCATTTGTTATTAGCGTGTCACACACCCAAGCTTTTTAGCTTCCCCTGGTCTGAGGGAAGGGCTTTTGTAGCTGCAAGCGTTATCTGTTCTCCCATCCGCACTGCTTGGTCCAGGGAGAGAGCATCTCTTCCCACCTTCTCTTAGAATTTATAGCTGTGCGCATGGCGTGGTTGATCTCTTTTAGGGTTTTTTCTGCCCACATGCAGGAAGCACCTACCAGAACGATTTCCCTTGCGATATTTAAGCTCTGGGCTGCGCACCCGTGCTCTAAGCTGCCCTTTGGGAGAGGAGCTGCACGTGCTCGCGCATTCCGCTCTGCACAACAGCGTTTTAATTCTGTTCACCACGCTCCTAATCTCACGGCTGGCAGATAAATGGAGTTATTTGAGCCCTTTCCCTAAGGACTTCATGGTGCTTCCTGGGCAGCATCCCCGTGGCATTAGGAGGGGGTTATCTCAGCTTTGCAAGAATCTGCTCTGCTGTTTTCCCAGAGTGAGTAATTGCTTGGCCCGAGAAAGCAATGTTGATTCCTGCCGCTTTGCTGGAGCTGCGGAGCTGGCGGTGCCCTCGGCGCCCGCCGTGGCCTTGCTGCCCGGAGGGGTCGCTGGCATCACGTTTGGGCAAAACAGAACCGCTTTGGCAGGGTTTTGGTGCCCGCGCCCGGGCGCTTTCAGCCCTGGGTGCTGCCGAACGCGCTCGTGCTCCTCCAACCTCCCCGTGTTTGATAGCGCTTCCCCTTCCCTCTGCTTTTCCCTAGGGGGGCTGCTCTGCCGAGGCCTGCGGAGGGGCAGCAGGTGAAGGCGGCGCCCTTCTGCATGCTCTAATGCAGCAGATGCAGCTGATGCAGCTGATGCATCGCTGCAGCGAGCGGGTGTCTGCTCTCTTCGCAGGGGCCCGGGCGCACCGTCCTCTTCTGGCACCTGGAGCAAGCGCCCCGGCTCCCGCCTCTGCTTGCCCCAGCCTCGCACCGCGCTGTTTCTGCGCGTTGCCCTCGGTGCCCGTTCTGTTAATCCCGTTTAGTGGCGTGCCAAAGGATCTGTCCTCGTGCGGGCTGGCGGCAGCGTCGCTGCGACGCCGTCCTTGGCACGGGTCCAGCGAGCAGCTGGGATTCGTATTCCCGTCACACGGACGGCCCTCGTTCCCTGCAGACGCCCTTGAAAGGCCAATTGCACCGAGCTCCCTGCGGGGTTGAGGCAGCGGAGAGTTGCTGTCATCCCTGGCGAGCTCTGAGGACGTTTGGAGATGGCCCTTTTGGTTTCCCTTCCCCTTGCCCTGCTCGGAAGGGGCTCCCAGAAGGCAGGACCCACAAGTGCCCTGTGCCCTGCAGCTGCTGCCACCCGGGGCTCTGGATTTGAGAGCAGATGCCGGGTGGATGCAGGGAGGAGTACAGGGTGCACGCGCCCCGAGTGCTTGGAGCGCTGCGGATCCCGGTGCAGCGAGCCCTGAGGGCGGCGGGTTGCTGCCGCCCGTCCTGCGGCTCCTGCGTGGCTGCAGGATGCCCGCGGGCGGCAAGGAGCTGCCGATAAAGACCAGCCCGGGCTGCCAGGCTGCTGGCCAGGAGCCCGTTTCGTAGCGCTCTGCAGCACCCCGTGCCGCGTGTGTCAACCTTGTGGGTGTCTTGATCCCACCGGCAAGTTCCTCAGCACCATAGGGCTGTTTCTTCCTAAAACGCTGACTTTTTTTTTTTTTTTTTTTTTTTTTTTTTTTTTTGTGCTCCATCACTATATGGGAGTGAAGGCGCCTCCTGATTTGCCCGATCTGAGTTCCCCTTCTATCTCATTTCAGAACTTTCTCTGGAGAAAAGCTGGGTTTTGTTATTAAAATCCTAATTCCTCCTTTCTCTCCTCTTTCCCCCACACGTTCAAAGCTGTCTTGATCTCATGTGACTTCAAAATTATTTCCTGTGCACATGTTCTTCTTTCTTTGCTAAATAAGCATTTATTGTTCCCTTTTGCAACAGACACATGCCCGCTTGAAGGGACGGACATGGGATTTTTCCCGGGGCACTAGTGTTAGATGCTTTGGATTAATGACACCTTCCCTTCTGCTTAACATTTCCTTCCAACACAGAGCATATTTAGGGGCTACTAAAATCTTCAGAGCTGGTGGGGAAATGAAACTTGAGATTTGAATTTGTGTTGATCTTGTTTTCTTGTTTCCTGCCCTTACAGGAGTGGCTCTACAAGCTAGTGTGCAAGAGGAATGGAAGATACCATTGGTAAGTGCACGCTCAGCTCTCGTGTCGCAGCCTGGGGCTCTGTCCTTTCCTCTGTGGTTATATGCCATAAAGAACCTGCTTGCTTTGACCTTTGAATCTTCACATGCAGGAAAGTTTGGAAAATAAGAGAGCTTAGCAGATCTATCAGCTGCTGCTCAGCTGTAGAAATGGCATGGACCAGATCTGATCAAAATGGCATGGACCAGATTGGATCAAAACTGTAGTGGAAGTCTGAAAGATGTTTTTTGGTTGTTTTTAAGTCTCCCGTCTGTGCAAACTGAAATACAAGTCTCCCGAGTATCCCAAGCCGTTGAAAACAAAGTAATATCCCTTTTTTTAATAGGTAGGAGGCTGGAGGCATTGAGCTGTGATTGGAACAAGCCATGCTGCAAGCCAAAAAGAAGGATTAGCTCCAGACTTCTCTTCCTGTGTTTATTTCCCTAGGCTGTTCTGTCTCGCAAAAGATCTAGGATTTTTTTTTAATTAAACAAAACTTGACTTGAATGCTGTTGCTTTAGGCACTCTGCATTGCTTGATGTGAGGCAAGCAAAGTGGTCATTGGGTTAAACTGAAGCTGGTTTTAGTTGCAGCTGAAGCTGGTACATTTTGACACAGCAGAAATGCTTGAGTGACTTTCCCTCCTGTTTTTCTAAAATGCCTGTGGAAGGTGCTGGTTAAAAGGCCATTTTTTCCTACTGAAATGGGATTTGCATGAAAGCTCTTGCCTGCACTGTGGGAAGCCAGGTTCCCTTCAGCAAGTTAACCCTGTATCTCGTGCACCGTGCTGGTACCTCGTGCAATTGCTGCTGGCAAACCTCAGAAATGTTGAATCATCTCGGCTGAACCCGTAGCAAATCTGCAGCAGGCACTGGATGCAGGAAAGCTCCTTTCCATAATCTCCATCATTAAATTATCATGGAAGGGGCAGCTGTGCAATTGGCGAGTCCGGGCTCACGGGGAAGTGCAAGTCTGTGGCCACAGATGCTCTTCCTGGACTATCTCTGTGCAACCAGGTGATGCCACCCTTAAAACTTGAGGCTCTCCGTGCTTCTCTGCAGCGTGGTGCTCCCAGCGGGGCGCGAGTACCAGGCCTGCCTTGGGAATTCCGCTTTGCCGTCCCGGAAAGCCGCTCTGCCGGACCCTGGTGGCACATGTGGAGCAGCTGGAAGCCGAGCGTACCTGCATAAAACCACGTCACGCTGCTGGTGCTGGTGGCAAGAAGTGCTTGCCTGTCGGGTGCACGTCTAATCCGAGAGCGTTATGCTCCCTCCCGGTTTGCTCGTGGCTCCCTAATCCCGAGCGAGGCTTTGTTTCTCAGGGGGGCGATGGGCGCGGGGCTGGCAGCCGATGCCCGGGCGACGGCAGCTCCTTCGGCAAGCGCAGCCAGAGCCCGGGCGGCAGCAGGGCTGCTTCTCCCATCTCCGCAGCCTGCCTTAACGGGGTGGTTTGAGCAGCGCTCTGGGCTCAGCCACTCGGCCCGCGCAGCCTCTCTCAGGCCTGGCGACAGCCCGCTGTGTCCTTGTCACCCAGCTCTTCGTCCCTGCTCAGGAGCTCTGGTTTTTGGAGAGGCCCGTGGCCCTGCAGCCTGTGGAGTGCACCCCGGGTGCGAGTGGCCTAGGACACCCAAGGCTTTCTGCTCTTGTTTCCACCTTGTGGAGAATTCACTCCCTCTGGCCAAATTCACCCGGGCACGTTTGGGCTATGGCATCTGCGTTTGGGCTTTGTTGCATTTACAGATCCCCCTCCAGCTGCTTGTGGGGCTTGCCCAGGCTCATCTCAGCGCTGGGAGCCACAGGCCCCCCATAAATGGCAGAGTAACCAGATGGGTCCGTTACTGTTATTTTTCTCCAATTGCTTTGCTTTTAAGGATGCTCCTTCTCCAAGTGCTGCTGAGCTCGGACGCGCCGGCTCCGCCGCCGGCAGCGGGGCTGGAGAGGAGGTAAGACGGGAGCCGCCGTCCCGATCCCGCGGGCAGCTCGGAGCTGCCGCGGTCCGTGGCCGCTTGCCCATTAACTGCACGCCCGGCACTGCATGGCTGGCTTCTGGGGTAACGTCCCGGCGCATGGCCGGAGCCGCCGCGCTCCGAGGGGCCGCCCGCGGGCGTCAGTCCCTCCCGGCTGCCACGCTCCCCAGCCGGGCCGGGCGCTCCTCCTTGGCTGCCTGCCCTGGCTAATTAAAAAGGAAATTTGCTGCTGGCTTCACATTTTAATTGGTGCTCCTTCCTGCGGCCCGGTAGGAGCGCGGTCTCCAGGCGGCTGCAGCTGAGTCTCAGAGCTTCTCTATATGCAGTTATCCTAGAGCAGGTGGAAAGGTTTGCTCCCCACCCGAGCTCAGGTAGGTTTTGGGGTATGGAGCGGCTACAGAGTCGGTTCTTGCAAGTCCTGGGCTTGGGCCTGGGCGAGTTGCTCTAGTTGGTTGCCAGCTGGTGTGGACGGGCGTGTGGACGCGCCGCGGCTGCGGTGGCATCGGGTGAGGGTGTTTCTAAAGGAGGCCTAGGCGAAACGGAGCCGCTTAGCAGGAGGAACGAGCAGCGGCTGCTTGGGGGACGCGCAGGCTGCTCGAGGACGCCCGCAGCTCGGCCGCCTCCGCCCGCTCAGAGCCGTCAAAGCTCCTGCAAGGCCTCCTGGAGGTCCCACCTACACAGCGGCTCGCCGAAGGGAAAGGTATCCCAGCAATTCCCTCCGGATCCTTCCTGTCGCCGTGCGGAGGGGGCAGCAGCGGTGTCTATTTTCAGAGCGTGTTTCCGCTGTCCCATTTGCCACCCCCGCTGTCACCGTCCAGATCCTTTTCCAAAAGCTGTTCTCGCACTTGGGGCACTGTGAATTAAAACCGAGGGCCTTTCCTTAGCAAAGGCATCTTCTCGAGATCCGGTGTTTTATCTACCTGCAAGTCTGAGCATAAAAAGCAAATATTTAAGAAGTGAGAGCTCTCCGTGCTTGGCAGGGCCGTCTCCCCTTGCGCCGCTGGAAGCTCTGCTGCGTGCTGGGCTGGCCCAGCACGTGAACCTGCATTGCTCGAGCTAATCATTGATGGAGGGAATGGCCTTTTCCCATGGGAGGCGTTTGCTCTCGGATCCTCCTCCCTCCTCTGCTTGCATTTATTGTTTATAGTTTATGCTTGTAGGTGCTGTTGCTGCAGGAATGGGAATGAGGCTTCTTAGAGCCCCTCTAGAAGGTCCAGCTGCCCAAATTGGGAAACCAACAGCAAAACAACCTTTTACATGCACAGGCTCCTACCCAAAGCTGCTTCTATCTTAGAGATACTAAATATACGGATGGTTTAAGAGTCTCCCATAGTTATTTCTTTATTCAAGGCTGTTTTGCACTTACCTCCTGCTGTGCTGCCTTCCCCCCCCTGTTCTTTCCCTACTAAACCCAAGGCTTGCGTTAACCATTGCAAAATACTCCTGTAGTCCCTAACCCGTGTGCAAACAAAGCAATAATTTGTTTTAGCCTCTGTACTGGCTTTGGGCTACGTGCTCATAAGGAGCCCAGTGTGACGTGAATCTGCTGCCCTTGGAGGCTGGCCCTACAAATACAGGGTGAGTAGATGAAGGGGCTGCGAAGGATATTGAGCTATTCCAGGGCTAGATTTTTCCAAGCGGGATCAGCTCCTGTCCGCTTTTAGGACTTAATGCTTGGAAGGGAGACGGATGCAGCAGCAAAGGTGCTCTGCTGGGCGGATACGCTGCTAGGGTCCTGTCCCAAAGACCCTTTAATTACAGGTTCTGTCAACCTGCTGCGTCAATGAGTGCAAATAACCTTTGGCAGTAAATAACCAGCAGTAGCCCCTGGGTGTTGGTGCCTCTTTGGAAAGGATTCCCCAAGATTTTCTTCCCAAAGCAGAAGGCTCCAGCCTGGCAGGTTCCCCATCCTGCTGCAAGGACCGTCTGCCTGCTTCGGGAAATGCCCTTTGGAAGGGAAGAAGGCCCCAAAGTGGGGGCTGCGGGGGGCTCTGAGGCAAGGGGCTCTTGGTGGTGGGTCTTTGCTGAGGAGCTGGGTGGCTCCAGCCTCGCGTTTCCAGGATTCCTGAGCTGTTGCTGCCTGGGTGGGAACCCCCTTGGGATGACTAAGGTCTGACTGGAAATCAGCTGCCTCCAGGCTGCTGCCAGCGCCGCCTTTGTCACCAGCCCTTAGTGAGAATTTAGGGGAAGTTTGTCAAACGGGCACTTTTGTGCGCAACTGAAGTGCTTTTTAGTTTAAACTGGGCTGCTGGAGCTGCCATTGACTGTTTCCTGGGTTTGATCCACCAAGCCAAACTCGAACCATTAGTGTTAGGGTCCTTTGCTGTCTCGGAGCTCTGAGGACTGCCAGAGTAGCAGTAAATGTGAGGAGGCCCTTGGAAATGGCTTTATAATGCCTTTTCCATAACAAAAGAACAGGTTTTTCTTCCAGGAAGATACAGAAGCTGATTTCCTTATGTGGTGCTATGAATTATGTATATAATAACATAACTGTTTCGTGCAATATAATAGGAGGGAGCCAAAGTGGTAAAAGTGCCTCAGATTAAGCATTTAATTACAGCAAAAGGATGCTAATTTGCAAGCGTGCATCCTACTGTTCCTTAGTCAAAGCTACAGGCGGCTCGTGCAGATCTCATTTGAGACCATTTGACTCTTAAACAAGATGCAGTTTGCCAACAATAGGATATATTTTCATATAGGTTCACGGGTAGGTTGACTGTGCTCGTCAAGGGTTCGTGTGCAGATTTGCAGTGGACATTGCAGTTTTGTAGGAATAATTTGCCAAGTGCTGCCAGGGCGCTTGGGGCTCTTAATGGGATGTCTGCCTTGTCCTTCTGCCTGCAGATCAGTTATGCATCAATTAGTCGCTGTGACGTTTAGAAAAATGAAACCCCAACAATTCCCTCCCTTTTGTCCCCAAATTAACCCATTAAAACAGCAGAACCCCCTTGATCTGAGCTGGTGTCTGAACTCTTACTGCTATTTTCTCTTTCTCTGTAAGCAAGTGTTTTGCAGAGATTATTTGCTGACCCTCCGGAGACCTAGGAATTCCACAGCACCCATTTCCAGAGGCTCCTAGGGCTGTTGGAGCGAATGGCAATGCGGTTTCTGCAGATGGAGCTGCCGAGAGGAAAGCAGAGGTGAATTTTGCTGGGCTTAGGGTTTAGTGGCTAAGCCAGGGATGTGCTAGGAATGAGATACTCCGGCCTTATGGGCTGGAGGGAGCAAGATAGGAGCCGAAACTGCTGTGGTGAGAAGTTTCCTACCTGCCCAACTGCTCCGAAAAATCTCCTTGTGTTAGGAGATAAGACATTGTAGGACGTGTAATCAATCCTCTGGGTAATTCTGGCCAATTCACTGGAAAATAGGGAGCGTGGCATTGCCGTGGCTCCGTAAGTAGGTCACGGAGCACGAGGGGAGTGTTTTGCCTGCGGATTCTCCGATGAAAGGCTTAGCGAGCTGGTTTTGTTGGGCTCGGGCAGAAGGGAACCCTGCCCAGGAAGCAGAGTTAGGTGGGTTTGGGATAATTGATTTGTGGTGTTGCTGGGTTTTATCCTTGCTCACGCAGCAGCAAGCTGCCTGCCTTTTTGAAAATAACCTGCACGTTCTCCCGCGTGCGCGTTGCGGGATGGTGTTTGCTGGGGAGGGTGTTTGCCGGGCTCGGGTTGATGCCGTTTCTGGGCAGCATGGTGCCAGCACCGGTGTCCCCGTGTGGTCGGTTTTCTTTGCGCCCGTGCTGGAGAAGCGCCTGGCTCTGATTTCTGGAGGTGCCTTTGGTCTCTTGAAGCCCTTGAGTGCGACAAGGAGCCCGATATGGACAAGGAGCCCGATATGGACAAGGAGCCCGTGGGACAGGCGGTAACTGCCGCTCGCTCCTCCTTTGAGGACTGCTTGGGAAGAGCAGCGCTCCTTATCCAGACTGGCTTTGCCTTCCTGAGGAGGCATCAGCCTGCAAATTCCTAAAGGGTTGGCTTACAAAATCCGTGCTTCTCCGCTCGTTAAAAGCAGCAGCTCTGGTAAAACTGACCAAATTCCGTGTTGTGGCTGGGGTTGGCGGCGCTCGCTCCGCCAGCTGTTCTCTTTCCCAGCGGAGCGCTGCAGGCTTTTCGAGGAGCGGCCGCCTTGCTGGCGCCTGGGGGCTGTGCGGGCCCGGGCGCCGGGATCGCGGGGCAGCGCGGCGCTTTCCCGGGAGCATCCCGGCGCATCCCGGTGCATCCCGGCGGATCCCGGTGCATCCCGGCCGATCCCGGCGCCGTGTCCGCCGGGCGCTGCGCGGCGCCGCGGCCGCCAGGGGGCGCGCGCGACTGGGCCCCGCGGGGCGGGGGCTTCCTCATTAGAGCGGCCTCATTAGCGCGGGGCGTGGGGGGCGTTTAATAACGGGCGGTGTCCCGAGGAGGAATCCCGGAGGAAAGCGGGATTCTCGCTTGCCCGCAGGCCGGGAAACGGCTCCGGTCCCCTTTGCTCTGCACCTCCTAGTGATGCAACGAGGGACGTGTTTGCAAGCCCCGTTGGAGCCCACGTCGTGGCTCGGTAGAGCGAGGGAGTCCTGAGGAATCCTGCGGGATGGATGTGCTGGGAACTGCACCGACAAGGGCCGAGGATGGGCGAGAGGCATCAAGAATGAATCGGGCACCCCACACTGCCTCTGAAACCTATATAAAATATACATGTTTATATACACGCAGACACATGCTGCAGCAAACCGCAGGAAAGATTTCTGCTGGAGTTCACCCAAAATTTTGAGCAGGTGCCCCCCTCCCGCTTTGATCTGCACTTTAAATCTTGGAGACGTTAGTGTTAATTAGGAAAGTAGGCAGGACTCCATCCCAGGGGGAATGCGGGAGGTTGCTCAGGCATCCAGTGTGTTGCAGGGGTTAAGTAACATCTTGCTTTAGGGAGGGAAGGGGGGGGAAAAAATCTCTTGGAGTAATTAACTTAAGATGCTGACACTAATGAAGAGGCTTTTCTTTGGGGGGTGATGGGAATCCCCTGTTGAGTCAATGACATTAGGGCCTTAGGAGCGATTCTGCAATTATTAGGCTCAAATGATGTTGAACACAAAGTTAATCCTGTTATCTCCTTCAAATATTGAGCAAACTGCTTGTTCTGGGTAACTCTGTAATGGGATTATTCTGGCGAGCCTGGCACCCTCAGAACGCTGTATCTCGTCAGATTTTCCCCCCTGTATTTTCCTGTTAAAAGCAGTGATCCCCATTCCCCGCGGGGGTTTTGGTCATGAGTCTGGGACTCCAGGATACTGGAGCTCTGCGGAAAATGGGCTGAGCTCCTGTCCCACGCAGGCACTTGTCCTGTCCCCTGAACCCGCTCCTAAACACATCCCTGGGAGAAGATCCCAAGGGCCAGGGCAGGTGTCAGATGTCACTTCCCTTCGCACCGCCTTTGGGAATCGGCAGCGCGCTGCTGTGCTGGAGGCCGTTCCCGAGCCGCCGGATCGGCCGGGCTTGGTGGAGCAAAAGCTGCTTGGAAAGCTGCTTTCGCATCCCTGCTAGCCCCTAGTGTTTGCTCTGAACAAACGTCATGGATGCTTGGAAAAAAAGGGGCTCTTTGGAGCTGATTTCTAAGGCAGCTGTGTGATAAATTCCAAGGTAAGGAAAGGCAGGAAAGCGGAAGAGCCGAGCACCATAAAGCAGGGAGGGGAGGGAAGGCAAGAAGCGCTTGCGCACGGTCAGGCTCTTGCTGACGTTTGTTATGGGCTCGATTGTTTTCCTGTTGGTCCCGCAGCCCCCCTGAATGTCAGTTCATTTTGGGGGCTGGGGTGGCCGTCGCACGTGGGGACAGCGGGGCTCTGGCTGCAAGGACAGCTAATGCCCTCGAGCAGGGAGGTGCAGAAGCTGATGAAATCCGGCTCTGCTTTCAGTCACGGGTGGGAATCGCGTCCCACGGGAGGTGAAGGGACGCACCTTGGTGAGAACGAGCATTTAAACCGAGTTTCAAAGTCGGGGAAAAACATTTTTCTCTCTGTTCTGTAGCCAGAGGCTGAGTTAATACTGCAATAGGCCCTTTCCTTTTAGCATCTTAGTGGAAGTTGCGTTTGTCCTTTAACGCTGAGAATTATTTTGGAAGCTCCCAAGAGCTTCCTTAAAGCAGGAATAGGCTGCCGGGCTGCTGGTGACTCATGTTTCCGGGCTCCTGCAAGGAAGGCAGCAGGAGGACGCAGGCTGACGGCGCCAAGGACCCGCCAGGATGCCAGGTGACGTGCCCAGAGCCAGCCCGCCCTGCTGGGGACAAGCAACGGAGTTCAGCGCCTTCAGCATCCCCTCCAATTTCAGGCTCTCTGGTGAGCCCTGCATTGCTGTTCCTGCAGCAAGGGAGGGAGCTCCTTCTGCAGCCTTGTTCAAATGGGAATCCAGCCCAAGAACTGTCTTTTTGTGTTACGGGCAAAGTTCAGGGGGCAGGAGAAATGATTTGGTTACATTTGCCCACCAGAACTGAACAACTTTTGTGCACCGATTAAGAGAAACTTGCGCTGACATCCTTGCTGAAACCATTTCTTGAAAATAAGCTTGTTGGACTCATAGTTTTCAACCATGAAACTTTTTCAACTTTTCCTTAAGTTCCTGTGGAACTTTTTGTGCTTCAGTTTGGGGCCGTTTCTTCTAGTTCTGTCACTGGCCACCCCTGCAAAGAGGCCGCCCCCTCCTCCTCACTGCCTCCCTTGAGGTATTTATGGGCACTGCTCAGGTCCCCCCGCAGCCTTCTCCTCTCCAGGCTGAA
>JAVCKT010116874.1:0-21557 GCA_032273925.1 Rhynchotus rufescens
CCCTTCCCCGAGGTCGCCCCGGCCTCGCGTGGCCCCGAGTGCCCCATGTTTGTCCTGCTCACAGTCCCGGGTGTCTTTCTGCTCGGAAATCCCTGCTGCTGTTGTCGCTCGCGGAGTGAAGGGCAAACACGCCGGGTCCATGGCAGCGCCAAGGGCTCCGAGGCTGGGTCCAAGGCAGCTCCGTGTTCGGAGCGCTCTGGAATACGTGAGGGGTAAATGTGGCACTAGAAACGTCCTCTAAGGACCCCACGCGTCCTTAGCTCTTTTCTAGTGCAAAACTGTGGTGACAAGTGACCAAGTGTGTGCTGAGGGTTTCAGGACTAAGCCTAGTGAAAACGCTAGGGTTCATTGCTGCTAATGAGGATTGATAGTTTGTAATGTAAAACTCTCGAAAATGAGCGTGGTAAAACTGAAAATTGCACTGGAGGCAGCCCCGCTACCTCCCAGCCGCGCAGGGTAGAGCCGGGGCCTTCTAAAAATAAAGGGAAGGATGAGAAAAGTTGCAAAAGTGTTGACAACGTTTTCCTGTCAGAGAGCCCGGCAATGAACTTTGCCATGGTTTTTGTTTTGTTTTGTTCCCTGAGATTGATTTCTCTGTATTGTCTGCTTCTGTGCTGGGACTGCCAAAATTACCACTGCAAAATGTTATCATCTGCTCTATTAACAGGAGGTTGCAGCTGCAAGAAATAGTTGCTTCCTTTCTGTATATTGTTATTCCTGATTTGTATTCGCACTCACTTTATACTTACCTGCTCACATTTTCATAAATTTTTCTTATATATTTTTAGGTTGTTAGTGCATATTCTGCCCCGATCCCCTCGACCTAAGGATGCAATGTGAAGTTTTCATAAACCCATCCTAGTTGTATCAATGATGCGGCCATCTATAGAATTTACGTGTATTTCCACAGGGTTTCCTCAGGTTACATTCGATTGCAAAATATAAAGACCAACTTATATATCTTATCTTGCGTATTGATCCGGGCAAGGTAAACACGGTATGTGCCTTCCACCTTTGAGTTCTGCAACGAAGTGTAATCGCGGGCAGGGCAGCGCGCGGGGCTGAGGCTGAGCCCCGCATGCAGGAGCAGGACCCCCGTGGTGGGCAGCGAGGCACAAGGTGTGGGGTGGCGTTTGCAAACCCTGGTGCTGGAGGCGTGTGAGGTTGGTGCCGCGCGAGAGCTGTGCATTAAAATCAATCAAACTGATGAGTTCCCGAAGGAGGCTAAGTGCTGTTGCATCACAGCAGTCAAGTATTTATAGCGCTGTTTATAAAACTGTAAGAGGGCTTTGAACCCCGTGAACCCGGGGCCAAGAGGGCCCTTCCAGTCCTTTGTTTCCATAGCCATTTCTCGTGTCTTTTATTTTTAACAGAAACTTCACTCATATCTGTTAAATACCCAGAGCTTCTCTTCGTCACAATAGTGTCACTGAACGGTGCTCGGGTGAGTAAATTAATTCCCTCTGCTCACACATTACGGTGCAGAGCGGGGAGAGGCCAGAGCACCATCCAAACAAGATGAGCTGAGATTCCCCCCATAATCGTTTTGTAACCTGCCTTCCTAGGGGATGTCTAAGAACAAAAGACATTCCTTGCAGAGCAGCGAGGGTTGCTGAGTGGCACGAGTGCATTTACTGTCGCGCAGCTTGAAAAATCCAAGCACACTGAAGCGGGAGAATTAATAAGCAGAAACGTCTCGAGTCTCGTGCTGGCTCCCGCAGTGAATATAAATATGTTGGCCAACAGTTTCACACAGTTTGGGATACCCAATTTAAGACCTCAGTGAAAATGGGAAATACTAGTTGCTTTTGAAAATATAGGCTGTCATTGGTAGGAAATTTAAATAGGCTTATTTGTCACAACCTAAGAGCCTCAGTTCAAACGTACGGGATTTCTTTATGTGTTATTCTTGTTTACCTTTGCTTGATTACCTATGGATTTTAGCAAGGCTAGGTGTCACACCATCACTTTTTGCTCACGTTGTTACTGCTACTTAGAATTTTTAGGCACAAAAGTGGTCAACAGCTCCACTCATCCTTCTGGTGCCTGGCAAATCACACTGCTGCATCCAAGTTCTTCCTTGCCGTCCAGGCGAGCATTCCCCATCCCCTCGGGAAGACCACGGGAAGCTTCCTCTGACCTGCTGCCTCAGTCCTTCCCCTTCCCCAAGGCCTCATTCAGGTCATGGAGCCACTTCCAGCCCTCCTCGTAACCAATGTACATTTTTGTGGCTGCTTTATATGTGAAGCACAGGGCTGGTGTAATCTGTCGTGTGGTGCTTGCAGATTTTCCATGAATGTGATGCCTGCTGATTTCAAATATTGGAGTATATGAAGCAGAGATGGCACTAAATATTAAGCTTGACATTCTAGGAGAAAAGACTTTTGCCTCATTTCTTGGAATATTCCTCAGATTCAAAAGAAAGTCCCATTCATCCTTGGTCCAAATTCCCTGCCTCTCCCTGCACTTCCTGATAAAAAGCCCTGCTTATTGCTGTACTTTCAATCTAAGTACCTGGAAAACAAAGTAATTGTTTGTCACCTGGACACGTCTGTAGATGGTTCTGCTCAAACAAGCCTCTCCACAGTAAATGCAGAAGAGCCACGGTCAGTAAGGCAGCACAGAGCGATGGCTACGGACGTGTCCCACCCTCCGTGGAGGCAGAAGAAAGCTCCTGCTCTGGTCGTGTTTGAAGTAAACTTGAACAAAATCACTGTGTCCCACAGGGTCCAGAGCCCATTCCATGGCATCCCAGCAACCTGGATGGGACTGATCCCTCCTGCAGCCTTGCTCACCTCCGGGCACACGCATGGCCAACGCTTGGCCTCAAAACATCTCGGGGAAGCTGCAGTGGCCACAGATTGTGGCTGAGCTTCTTGCCTTCTGCTCTCGTACTTCTTCTCATCAGATCCAAACCCTTGTGCTGTCACAAGCACCTCCCACACGTGTCGGGTTTCCTGCTCTTATTCTAGCCCTGGACAACACCATGGTGTCCACTAGTGGAACCTGCTCCACAGGTAAGACGTTTGATCCTTGCCCTTTTCCTCCGCAGGAACCCGTAATTAGCAGAAGGTTTAAAAAAACAGCAGAATTCATCTATCTAAAACTGTATTAGCCCCTAAGAACAGGACAGGTAAGTGTGGCTTCTTTAAAGACCTTCTTCCTTCTAAAAAATTACTCTCGTGACAGCCTGATTCTGCTCCCTTGTCAGCTAAGGCAGTCCTTTTGATCTACTTGTGTCCCTCTTTTCTGTTTTATTTTTTTCCTTGTTACTTGTAAAAATCCATAAGCATTTACTTGAAATAGTGGCTTATTTCGAGCCTCCTTTACCCTGTCTGCTTGTTTTTCCTTACAGCCGCTCATTAGTCGAGCCCGCTTCTCCCTTATTAAATCAAACCAATGTATTCAGATAGTGGATTTCCCAACAGCAGAGTCAACAAGCAAGATCCATAAATTACTGCACAGTAATATTTCCCATCACATTAGCAACCGTGTTTTGCTGTGCATTTTGTGTAGAGCTGGGCTCACCCTTGGTGGGTGATGGAAAACAGCCCCTTGGGTGCAGGAATCCCTTTCTGCTGGGTTCGTGCAATGTGCAGCAGATTTCGCCGGGTGCTCGGGTGCTGCTTTGGGTGCCTGATTGAGAGCCGGAACCAGCGGTCGTGCCACGAAGCTGCTGGGCTCCCGGCAAGGGCAGCGAGCTGAGCGAAGCCGGCCGGCCTTTCGGTGCTCCTTCCAGCCGGGCTCTGCTCCGCAGCCGAGCAGGGTGCGTTTCCTTGGAGCGGGAGGAGCCGAGGGAGGGAAGGGAGTGGGGGAGTCCCTGCGGCTGGAGCCGTTTCCGCCTGGGAATGCGAGCGTCCTGCATGGTGGGAGGGAGACGTGGAGCAGGGCTCCGGGAGCTGCCTCTCCCCGCAGCTGTCGGGAAACGAGCTCCCCGCTGGCGGGAGGCATCCGTCCGCATGGAGGATGTGCGGCTCTTCCCGCCGGGCAGCACCAGCCAGGCCAGCGCTGCAGGGCACCTGCTTGTGCTGTGCACTCGAGCCTAGTGCAGCAGGCTCGGCTCCGGGGTACAAACGGCTGGGCACGAGCGCAGGGCTGGGCCTAGCGAGGCCCAGGCTCCGCAGCCGCGTTGGCGCCACCGAGCTCTGCCCTCCAAACCCGCCTTTCCCTGGGCTTTCCAAAGCCTTGCTTCAGCAGGAAGGAGCCCTGCGGAAGGGAACAGCCGAGGAAGGAGGACGGGACTGGAACGACTGAAATCAGTTTTACCCATCAAAACTTGGTGCTGTGAAACCAGGTCCGCGAGTTCCGAGAACCCAAATGGTTCTTAGCGGCACCGTGAGCTGACTGTGCTACTGATCCTGTCCCGAGCACTTGTAGGATCCCTCTGGGAATAAGAAAGGACTAATGGGGAGGCTCTGGAAGAGCAGCAGTGTTCGGATGGTACAAACCCGTGCTTGCAGTGCAGAGCAGCCGACAGGAGAGGCTCTTTAGTGCTGGCCTTTATCTTCCCGCTAGCCTCGCTGCCTCAAATCAAAAGCACCCGCAGACCCAGGCTTAGTATGTGCTAAGGACAGGATTCCAGTTACAACTGGAATGAGCTATAGCTCAGGTTGACTTTGCAGTGGAATTAAGCCCAAAGAGCTTATAAACAAAAGCCCTGATTGCAGGATTGTTTTGAAACTTTTATATAAAGTCGCGCTGCTGACACGGTTCTACTGTACCAGTGAAGACAGGATCCCAAAGGCCGGCATTTCTGAGGCAATTTGCTCAAGGAAAAGGAACCCTTTTTTCAGTTAATGGACCTTTTTATAAAGCACTTAATAATATTAACTTTAATTGCAATCTTCCTATAAAACACACATTAGATCACTGCCTTCAGCTGGTAAGCCATCGCTCTGGTTACGTGTTGTCAGTGTTTAGAAGTTCCCTCCTTCACTCTTTTCACAAATATGCCCCCATAACCCACTTTATAATGGCCCCTACTTGAAATCTGTGTTTCTTCTTGAACGCCAGACTCCCAGAGGAAAGTTCGCCACTGACCCTGCCAAAATTCACTGCTGTTCTGTCCTGGGGTTTTACTGCTGTCATTTGTCATTCAGCTGAATGAGACAAGCCGGGCAGACCAGTGGTGCACTCCAAGCTGCAGTGTGGTTTGGAAGAGGCAAGCATCTAGAAGCAGCAAAGCTGGAAACAAGCAGAGCTAGACAGACACCGACTGTATACGGGAACTATTACCTCGAAACAGACCTGACCTAAAGCACACATAAGGAATACTTCCAAAATATCCAGAGGAAAAATATCCAGTGGCAATTCCGGCTTCGTGATTAGTTTCTCCCTTGCAGCATTTGCCTTTCTTCATATTCATACATGTTCTTATGAGCACTGGGCACTGTGCAGTCTGGTGCAGCCAACACAGTGCAGGAGCAGGAATTGTACTTGATAATTGTACATGATATGATAAATGTACTTGATAATTGTACATGATGATGATGATGATGATGATGATGAAGGTTTTCTTGGGATTCCCGTATACATTCTTATTATTACTGCTAGCATCATTCAGCAGCTGGGCTCTCCATGCTGTGCTCATTGATGCCTCTGCAGCTGGAGTGGGAAGAATATTAAACTGAAGGTGGTTTTTCTTGAAGGGAATGTAAATCCAGAGTGTTCTTCCTCCACAAAACCCTGCTGGTATAAAATATGCAATCCCAACAGGTCCCAAGAGAAGCTCCTCTAGGGCATCACAGAGGATGAGGGTTGCGTTGCCCAGGAAGAAACCCTTGGACAGCAACAGGCGGAACGGAGCGACCGCGGGAGGACTTTCCAGGCCCCGCTTTGGCAGGGCTGCAGGGCGCCTGCTGCAAGCGCCTCGTCACGGAGGTGCCCTTTGATGGCACAGCCGAGGCTGCCCCATGGCGAGCTCGTCCACCCGTGCCCATCTCCGAGCCGTGCTGGTGCTCACCAGAGCCATGGAGGGCAAAGTCGGCCACAAAACAGTCCTACCAGGAAGGCATGAGCTTTGTTTAGTGGGGTCATCCCTGCACCCCTCCATAGAATCATGGAATCATAGAATGCTTAAGGTTGGAAGGGACCTCAGAGGTCATCTAGTCCAACCCCCCTGCACGCGCAGGGTCACCTAGAGCACGTGGCACAGGGCTGCATCCAAGCGGGTTCCAAAGATCTCCATGCCCAGCCGCTCTCCTGGCCCCCAGCCGAAGCTCACAGCCCCCTTGCTCTGCCTGGGCAGTTGGCTCTAGGGTGGCTATGGGGCCAGCCCAGCCCTGGCCCAGTGTGGAGACCTGATGGCACCGCAGCAAGGGGGTGGCAGCCGGAGAGCAGAGGCAGGAGCTTCTGCAGCAGCTGGGGGGACCTCCCTGTGTCGCGTCCTGAGCTCGTCCGCACCTGAAACTGCGCTTATTAACATCAAAAATAATGCACTGTGGCAGGTACAGTAGTAGATTCTGTTTTCACCACAGGAAATATTCTGCTAGGGGAATAAATCCGCATACAGCTCTCATGGCATGCCTAATCGCCAGCACCATGACAGCTATATACTGGGCTGGTACCGGCACCGTGGCTGCGCACCAGCCCGCCTTGCTGTGCAGACGGACCGAGAAGCCGCCCCGAGACAGGGGCTCCCCGTCACGGCACAGCAGAGCTCGCACTGCAGCCCGCCCAAAAGCTGCGCTTTAAGCACAGCTTAGGAACAAACAAAGCTCCAGTGCTGGGAAGTGTGGTCCTGGCAGGCGGGACTCTGTGCGCCGACGGGACCCCGATGCGAGCGGGCTCTGCAGGCACCACCCGCAGCTCCCTCTGTTGCGAGGAAAGAGGCAGTGTTTGAGCCTCTCCCGCGGCAGAAACTTCGTCAGATATTTTACTTATAAACCCATTTCTGTCTGGGGGCTGTGGGGAAGTTCAAGCTAGCTATTCACTGCTTTGAATGAACTCTTTCTGCCATCCGTGGATGCTCTGAATTGCACAGCTCGCACTGAATGCCTTCTGTCACTGCAGCTGAGACAAAATGTGTAATGGATTTTGGCAGATCCCCTCCCACCCCCGCCAATATCTAGAAGAGGCTGATAGTACTGGTAAAAAAATGAAAGAACTTGTTCCTGCGCATAGTTCCTCATCCTAATAACAAGGTAAACACTGCTATGATGGAAAGCATTTTCTTTCCAAACCGATTTGTTGTAAATACATTGCTGCTAGGAGCAACAAAGGAGCCATTGTAATGTAAAACTGTCAGTCCCCAAGTAAACTTTGCAGCCGCTGTTATCTAGTTATATAAAAGGAGACACTGCAAACTGCGACACACTCAAATACTGGTTCAGCCGAGCGGCCGAGACCGCCTGCGCTCTCCTAGCCGTGCACACGCACGTGCTCCTGGCGTGTCACTTAAGACACGCTGCGCTTTGCAGCACACTTTGTGCCTGTGATTTCCTGTGTAATTCCCTGGGCATAGAGCGCTCCAGGAGTCAGTGCCGCTCTGTGGGCAGCGAGAGCAGGTCGCCAGCTCCGGCGCTCAGTTCGATGGACTGCGCCAGCGTTACGGGCGCACGCGCAGGAACTTTCAGCCTGCCGCTGGAATTCCTCTGGCCCCGCACGCTCGCCCTCCACAAATGCTCCCCGCGTGTCTCTGAGTGGCGGTGCAGCTTTGCGCCTTTGGATTTGCCATCTGGAGATGTCAGCTTTGCTCTGCAGCAGAAAGAACCACCGAATGGTACGAGTGAACCTCAGAGAGCTTAAAAGAAGGTTTTATATAGGCTTATGAGCAAACGTGTCCGTAAATAGTGTAGAAAAAATGTGAGTTTTATTCACAAATGATTGTATGGAGATATATTTTTGGTAAGTCACTCTACTTTTTCTTGATCCTATTGCTGCAGATAACACAAAAAGAAATGTAACTAAACGATATCAAAGGGAACAAATGTACTCTAGATTTTGGGTTGTTCATTTGATGCATGTGATCATATGTTCTGTATGATCAGCTTTACAGGCACCTTCTATTGAGGCAGATTTCCTGGCTTGTAGGCTTGTAGGCACAACGGGAAGAAGCCGTTGTGGAAAATATGATGTACAGATGCCTGTAAAACAGGAAAATTGGGAAAACTGCTGAATTCCTCAGGCAGGGCGATTCAATAGTTAGGCATTACTATTGCTGCTGCTATTACTATTCATACTTGCAGGGATCTGAGTTCAGCATCTATTTCCCTGTACACAGCTGCAATTCAGATAGGCATCAGGAGAGCTAAATATAACCACGTGAAGATGCAACCTCCTGCGACACTGTGTGAGGAAGGTCCTGCCACCAGCCACGGCAGGACAACCACCACCCTTGAAATTCAGCCCGCAGCATGCAAACCGGGTCGGGTCAGACTCCTGGCTTCCCAGAGCGCGGGATGTTTGAAGCTGTTAAACAGAAGGAGCTGCTTACATGTCGAGTCCGCTCTGAGTCGCTGAGGGCTCAGCTGAGACTCCTTCCCTGGAAGGACACCCGGAGCAGGCAGCAGCGCTGGGCTGCGTCCCAGGGCAGGGCGCTGCCTGAGCCCAGGCTCCGCTCGCCGCTCCTGGTTAAGACGAGCCCAGCCTTGGCACCAGGTGCAGATTTATTGCGAGCGAACTGCTCCGAGTCTGTGTGGAGGCGCCGCGCTGCCATGGGGCTGCTGGGGGTGACTTCCCAGGCATGGGGGACGCCGGCTTCCCTGGAGCGCAGCCACGCTCTCCCGGAGGCGCCACCTTCGGCCACCTCCTCACGAGGCGAACGCGCCACGTCGCTCCCGGCCGCCTCGTCCCCTCGACGTCGCTCCCGCCGCCGGAGCTCTGAGCGCGCTCCCACATCCTGCCCCGCTCCCGTTCGCTGATTCCCGTGCAGTTCGGAGCTCATCTCCTTTCCGCAGAGCCTGAGCGGGGAGCGCTGGGCCGGGCTCAGCTGGGCGGCCGCCAGGCTCCGCCTCAGCCCTGCGCCTGCCCTGGGGCCACCCAACCGGGCAGCTGCGACAACCACCCCGGAGCCTTAATGGGGTAATAACAAAATACCCGCGCCGTCAGCCTGGCACGGGCAGCTCCGCTTGGGTTTCGCCTTCAGGGCCTGTGTGTCCACCCCCCGCCTCCCCAGGTGAGCTCTGCCCGTCCTCGAGACCAAGGATGGCCCTTTCTGGAGCAGGCTGGAGAACATCGGCGCTGCCTTCGTCTTCCGTTAGTTACATCTTGTTTTAATTAAACCACGATTTATTGCAGTCTCCCTGCACTGCAGCAGTATCAGTGAAAGAACGCACGTCCCGTCCGGGAGCAGTGACTGCATTTCCCCTATTATTATTATTATTATTTCCCCCTGTCTTTGTTAAATTCCAGTAGTGTTTGCATTAAATAACTGCTGCACAAATTACCTCCTCGGGGAGGCTGTGGCTTATTAAAGTTTATCTCTCCCAGGCCTAGTTCTCCTCTGTCTTGTGCTCTGGTTAGCCACTTGTACTGGGCAAAGTGCATACCAAGGAGTGAATATTTGGGATTGGGTAGGATCTTGCCTGCACCTGCAGATACACACAGCAGCCCAGGAGCTGGGCTGGCAAAGCCACACATTGACCAGGACCTCTGCAGGCAAGGGCGCTCACGGCATCACGGGGACATCTCTAGCAGGGACGTGTCCTGGCTGCCCTTCTACGTACGCAGCAGCTCAAAATGACAGGGCAAGAAATTCCCATGGAGAATCAAAGTTCTCATCGGTGGAAACCAAGGTGGCGGGATGGAGAGCACCACTCCGAAAGCGCTTAGAGATTTTTGTGTCTTTAAGTCTCTTCCTACAGGACAAACCAGGCTTGGACTTGTAGTCGCTCGGTGGGGCTGGCTCGGAGGCAGCCGGAGCTGGGAGTTCCTGGTAGGATCTCTCTGTAATGGACACTGGTGACAGGCCCAGTACGAACCAGCCGAACGTATGCCCATCTCTCCCTCTGCCAACGTTGGTAATGGCAGCTTAAGAAAGCAACCTGGGAACAAAACAACACACCAGCTTCCCAAAGCTGAGCAGTTTCCCGGTGCTGAGCGCTCCCACGGGGAGCTCTGCAGCCTTGTGGCGCTGGGATGTGGGGCCACGATGCCTGCAGGAGGATGGAGGGGGCTCTGGTTTCACTGCCCACCTGCTTTGCGGTTACAGCCCGGGTTTGGAAATACAGCCTAATGGGAGCCCCTTCCCCAGGGGTCTCAGGAGAGCGCGTCTGTTTTGCAGGTCCTGTATAAGGGTAAATTACCATGTTAAAAGTGTACGGGAGTTCCCAGAATTAACTGCTCGAGCAGCTGAGAAGCACATGAGCGCCGGTGTTCAGCCTTAGGAATATCCCTTTTTGAGAGGTGCGAGAGAGAAGCCGCGGCACAAGCAGTAAGCGGAATCATTCGCATCTCCCGGCAGTCGGCAAACGATGCAGTGCGCAAAAAAAGCAGGGAATTTCCCAAACTCCGCTCCACGCTGCCGTGATTGAAGCTTATTATTGGCCCATAACTTCTACTATACATAGAAGGAGAGTAAATAATTAACATAAAACCAGTTAGTTATGAGTTGGGCCCATAGCCAGGCCACGTTACAGCCGCTTTACGGCAGGCTCATCCGGCTGGCGCGGGCGCCTGCCTCGTGCCGGAGCTGCCGGGGAGCGGGAGCACTGCGGGAGCAGCGGCGCTTGCACGGCCGCGTCTCGCGGCGCCGTCCTGCGCGGTGCACGGTGCACGGTGCGCGGCCGGGGCCTGGGGCTTTACAGCTGCTCCTCAGCCACGGCTTTCACACGCACACGCACAGCCAGCCTCCGAAGCGCGCTTCCACCGGGCCATTTGGGCACGCAGCAAAGACAGATTACGAGGCTCGTTATTATGCTGGGCTTTGAAAAGGAAATATTTTTCCTGGCATGTTCTGAATATCTCATCACAACATTGCCAGCACCAGAGAGGAAACTATCACAGCTACCCGTGAGGAAGTCAACGCTGCAGTAATATAAAATCTTTTTGTTTTTTTTTCTCATGGTGTGCTGAAACAAACCCGCACTTTTGTGTCCAAAGGTTTCCTCATCCTTCTATTTATTTATTTACGTTTTAAACAAGACTGCTTGCTGTTTACCTTAGAATCTGCAGCTTTATTTACCATGTGGTCTGTGCTGCGAAGCATATGGAAGGACAGACAGTCCCTGCTTGGAAAGACTCGTTTCCCGCTGAACCACCGCCCCAAGGCTCCGTGCCCACGAGAGCACCCGGATTCAGGCTCGGGTGACCAAGCCAGTGCATGCAGATGTCTCGTGGGGCTCAGAATTAGGCAGCACATTTGGAAACATAAACCCACGTTTCTAAAGAAAGTAATGAGTTAAACAATAAACCATATCAGGTAGCTCGTTTATTGCCATATGCCCATTTCCACTGCCGTTCTCCATAAAGTTCTGCCAGCACTTTCATTTTAAAAACTGTTTTTCATTAGTTTATATAACACAGCTGTAAATATTTTTTTTTCAGGCTGAAAGTTGGTGTTCAAAATCAAGAGAAACTGGGGAAGGAAAACACCCCTGGCTAAGCTGGTTTTGAGTGGATGATGTAAAAGTGAAACTTGGGAGTTTTGTGTGTGACAGGTATGTCCAATTCCATAGCCATTTTGCATCAAAAAGGAGGGAAATGCAAATCCATGTGAGCAGATGTTCATCCTGTGAGAACCCAGGCAGGGTTCTCGAACGGGGCTGGAAAAGCTCAGTAAGTAAAAAGCCACTGTCACCATGATCTGGCCTTGAGCTTGCTGGCGTGTCCATTGCCGATGAGGATCACCCCCATTAAGCACGGGGAGGCCCACGCGCCAGCGTGTGTCCTTGAGCAAGTGACACGGATCACTGACCTGACCTCTGCGGGTGGAATGACACCGTGGGGCCGAGCCACCTAACAGTCCGTAGGAAACCCGGCCCTTTTCTTGGCCCTGTGGGTAGCCAGCCCGGCCTGGGAGCTGCAGGAGTGCCGCTGAGTGCCAGGGCTGAAGCTACTGAAGCCCTTGAGCAACAGTTAAGCCCCTTCCTCCAAACCCGAGTCTTGGTCTCCATGAGATCACGGAGCATTTTCTTCCCATGACTTCAATGTACTTGGGTCTGGAGTAAAAAACTCACCTGTATTTTGACCTGGATTAGAAAGCTGTTGTCTGAGAGTATTCCTGGTGCTAAGAGGCTGCCCGCAGTTTTTTTCCCATCTCCTTCATTATATGCACACTGGCAGTCATGGTGCTCTACAAGAGCAGCTACTGGTCTCTGCTGTGACAGGAGGTGACATAACATGGGATGGAAACAAGTGATGTTCCTGCTGATCTGAACCCAGGGGGTCTGAGAGAGGCTCCTGTGAGCCCAGCCTAGCTAAGAGCGGCGGTGGGAAGAACAATGGAGAGCCGGGATCTTCCCTGGGCTGGGGAACAGACCTTGGGTGGGAGCTGCACAGCTGCTGTCGCCGGCTGTGAGACCTTCCCCTCGGTTCCTACAGTGGGAGACATCAACACTGACTGTCACCGCTCAGCGAAGTTGTGGCCCTGAACTGGTGTGTGCAAAGCCCACGGTGCTGGGACACCATTGCGCCAGCGAAGGAATGGACATGGTGGCCCAATAACTGCTCCGAGGCAGCGAGGCCGCGTAACCCGGGCACGTCCTCGCCACGAGCAAGCGGCTCCAGCGCGGCTCTGCCGTGGAGGGTGAAGCGGTTCAGCTAAAACGAGAACAGGAACAGGCTGTGCCCAGTGGCCCAGGGCCTCGCCCGGCCCCTGCCTGGACGCGCTCGCTGGCCCAGGCGAGTTTGCCAGGAAGTGTTTTTCTTCCTTGAGTGTTAGTGAATTAATTGGGCAAATAAGGGAGGGTGCAAAGCACATTCGTGTGCAGGGTCAAGCAAAGATTGCCAGATGAAGGGCAGCAATAAATGTCAGGGCCCAGCTGCTTCCCCTCTTACATAAGCCCATGTGGAGGCCGAGGGGCTCCCTCCGCACTCCCCTTTGGGGGCCACTGGCTGAGAGCTTTATTTACAAGAGGCACAAGGGACGCTGGCAGACGGAGGTGGCCCATGCACTTCCTTCGTGGGCAGCACTTCATAAGGCACCAGCTCTGCTGTGGCTGCATCAGGGGACTCGTAACTCTCTGCTCCCAGGCAGGTTTAGCTCCTTCCCCTCAGGAATCACGTCCTGCTTCCAGCACCACGGCCGAAGGCGAATGGTGGAGGCAGAGCAAACGGGGCCCGTGCCTGGCGGGGACGCGGCGCCTGTCTCACCACGAGTTCCCCTCCTCACGGCACGAGGCCAGGACACCCCGGCACCCCCCAAGGGCGCTCCCCGCGTTGCCCTGTCCCCAGCGCCGCACGAGCGGGCGGCTGTGGCGGCCGCGCGCCACGCCAGGCAGCCGAGGACGGCAGGCCGGGCGAGTCGTGTGCCTCGTGTCACCACCACGCAGCACTGGTATTGCGGGAGCGACCAGACGTGCTAGAAATGGCACGTACGCGTAGGGAGACACGGTCCCTGTCCCCGGGGACAGTATTAGAGGAGGAAGGAGATGGCGGCTGGGCAGAGGGAGCGCCGCATGTCGCCGGTCTGCGCGCGCCTGCGGGCCCCATGGGGGAGAAGGCGCCTTCAGCAGCACTGCTGCTCCCGGCCCGGCTGCCCGTCGTGCTCCGCCGTTCGGCAACGGCGCCTGAGCGTCGGGAAGGGTCTGTGGAGGAGACGTGATGGAGGGGAGACAGCTCGCTCGTCAGTAAGGGGACAGGAAAGCAAACGGATCGGGGATAAAGAGGGAAAGATGGGAAGGCCGGTAGGGATGGAAAAACCTTTAGATGGAGAACATGAGTTGCTGGCAGTGGAAAGCCTGGTGGCACGACGCAAGAGCTGAAACACTCAAATACCAATGATAATAATAATAAAAAACGCTTCAACTGCATACATTTTGTAAAATCTCATTATTTTCTGAGGGTTGATTCATGACAGCAGAATCCCCGGGACTGGCGATATTCCTATTATGTAAAAGAGCTATAAACATTAAAGAAGTAAAACTGCACGCTGCAGCTGCAGTGCCGCTCTGCCGCATCGCAATTTATGGCGGCTTCCTCGAGCGGAGCAAATGCTAAAGTGGGACTATTACTTCTGATTACGAATGGACTGGGTAAGAGCATCAGAGCTATAAACACCCTGTTCCATAAGGGGCTGCACAGTATAGCACCTACTATATTAATAATGCTCAATTCTTCTGTTTTAAAAATAGTGCTCTCAGGAAGAAAAGAAATAGCGTTCTGGTGTGACACCTGAAAGGAAAGGTGGGAAGGAAACAACTGCAAGTGGCATCTCCCATAGTGGGTTATGATGCTACCTCCTGGGAGCCGGGAGGAATCATCCAGAACTTTAACCTGGATTTAGCCTGGTTTCTTAGATGTAAATCTATGTTAATCTTTCTAAAAGTTTTTACATATATATATATATATATACATATATATATATATATATGGCTGAGCTGCTGAGCTTGTTTGCAGCAGTTTGAGGAACAAAGGGGCTCCTCTGTGCACAGCAGCTGAACCAATTCAACCTTGATCGTGGCTTCAATTCACATTCCCAGAGCTGGTTAAACATTCGGCTCCGCAGGTTTCTGACTTCTCCTGCCCTTGCCCGAGGTCTGTCCCTCCTGGTAGAGCTGAGGAGAAGGGGACACTGTCCCACCTTGTTTTCTGCTGATAACAAACAAATTGGGATCTGTGCACAAGGAGCAAGGAGGCAGGGACACCTTAGACACCACTTCCCACTAGTGGTTTTCCAAGGGGTTTCAGAGGCAGATATTTCTCACTCACTGTAAGTGAGTGTGTGATGCTGTTGATGGCACCAACAGCATCAAGTAGGTGGTGTCAGTTTGCTTGTAGGTCACCTAGCAGGTGAATGACAGGACTGGGAATGAATGTCTGGGAATGAATGTCTCCTTACCCTCCAGGGACCCACTCACATCACTAGCATACCGCCAGGACCCCTCTGACAGAGGCTAAATGCCTCCTTCTTCCCATCCCTTGGCCAAGAGTCAGACTTGAACTGGGTCTGCCCTCTTCTCACTTAGGTCCCATTTCCTCCCCCAGCTCCTGTGCAAAGTGCCTTTTAGGAGCACATACCCACCCTTGGACATGACAGGGAGCATCTGAGCCCAGAGGGACACAAGCTTCTTCTTCCTAGGCAAATGGGGACCTTCGGTTAAACTGAAGCCCCCCTGGCCTCTGAGAAATAAAGGGGCTGAAAGGCTTGAGCCTTCAGCCCCTCTTCGATTTGAGGCAGTGCATTAGCACAGATGAATATCCCGCCTATTTTGCAGTTAACCCATCATCAGATTAAGCTGTCTCAACTTCAGTTGTACAATGAGTTGTACAATTTTTTAATGACAGAAAGTATGTCCCTGAGTTTTGCAGTGAGACAGTTGTTACGGAGGCTGCTGTATGAGGAAACAGGCACGACATTTTCCACAAGGGTCTGTGCAATGAAGCCAAAGGGAGTATCCCAACCTCCTTCCACACAGCGAAGCGTGTGCCAGCAAGGCAGTGCAAGCAGAGATTGCCTCACCCCCGGCACAGCACAACAGCTCCGGGAGGGCAATCACAACGGGGCACGTAAACAACTGGATGCGGGCATATATAAACACTGCTAGCTCCGAGCAGCACGCATATTCTCCCAGAGAGCAGGACGAGGGTGTTTGGAGACACGTGCTGCCGGATCAGCCCTCTCCGATGTTTCTGCTGGCGGGTGCTTGGGATCTGGGAGAGCTGCGGGCGTCCGAGTGGGGCAATGGGCCCACACGCCGAGGGCCCAGTCCCGGCGAAGCCGCCGGTCACCGGCAAGGCCAGGAAACTCCATCCGGCCCTGGGAACAGGGATCAAAGCCACGATTTAAGTTGCTTTGATCCAGCCTCTGTGGATATACCAGAAACTGAAAATCAAAGCGGCTTTTGGTGCCTTTTTCAAGGAGGTAACCCCATGGCCTAAACGGAAAGAGTTTGAAGCTCTCGCAGAACTGCAGGCTCAAATCCCAGCCCAGAGTCGGGGAGCAGCTCTCTCCTCTTTCCCAGGGCTGGCTACACAAGGCAGTTTGCTTTGTAGTGTGGTGTTGCAATGTAATTACTCCATACAAACGAGTACATAGGAGCAGTTCCCGGACCCACACACGGCCTTTGCTTCACTACGAGTCAGTGTTTCCCCTTGGAGATGGAGGGAGGAGGTGGCCGTGGGGATCCCACCTCGCCCTGTGGTGCCGCGGGGCTGTGGGCCATGGTGGCACAAGGCAACAGTGTGTGGCCAGAAGTCACTGATTCCCACACAGACATTCAGACAATTCCCTATGATTCACCTCTTTGGAGCTGCTGGCACATTTGTCAAGTCCTTGACAAACCCCACGGACAAAACAGGTCTCCCCACTGTAACAGGGCTGGTAATGGGGCACATGGGCAGTTAGTGGGTATACATTTGGTGTATCCGTGCTGGAGAGCTGCAAGTTCTCGAATCTGGCACAATTGCCCCATGCAATTTTAGCTGCCGTTCTTCCAGCACCCTCTTCCCCACATGTATCTGTACCAGGAGAGCAAGGAGGCAGATGAGGAGCTCCCTATGGCCTAGCAAGGTGCTTTCCTGGAGGAACTATCCGTGCAACGTCTCCATGCCCCATCACCCACTTTTCTCCCCTCCGTGGGAGAGGAACACGCTGCAGGCCGGCCCGCAGGAGCTTTACTGAGAAGTGCAGGGCACTTGGGCAGCTCCTCTGAGATCCCCAGGCCCACATGAGATGCTCTGCTTGAAAGGCAACAGCCATCACCATGTGGAAAGATGTCACAGCCCAGAACGGGGAAGTTCCCAAGGGAAATGGTGTCATTGCTAATGTCAGGTACCGGCGTCCCTGGCCTCCCTGGCCTGTCTGGCAGCACAGGCCTTTCTGCTGCTCTCCCTGAACCACAGCTTGGAGGTAACAAATACAGAGAGGTTCTTGTAGCTGGACACAGCCCTGACCTGCATGGGCCAGACCACGTAGCTGCAGGGCCACTGCAGGGACTGCCCATCCAGGTGGTCCCATCCCAGACCCCACAACGAGCGGCACCCCCGGTCCCAGCTTCCCAGTAAAGCTTCATCAAGGGCTGCTCTGCTGTGGTTTCAGACTTGGGGAAAGTTTACAAATGCTGAGAGGTCTTGGTCTTTACAAAGGCTACCAAGAGTCACTCAAAGTGCCATCAGCAGTGCTGGGGTTCCTCCAGGCGTTTCTAGATGATCCTCTCTGTCCCTTTCCTACACAGCTGCACAAAATGTTTACGGGCCGTGTGGATCACAGAAAGGAGCTCCTAAAACTGTGGAACTGGCATGAAAGGGGCTTGAGGCCCTCCATGCTGGCCGGGGGGCTTCAGTGCCCACCTGCAGCCTCCTCACACAAGCTCTGTGGGCCTCGTCTGGATCTTCATGGATTTCCTGTGTTGGACTATAAACTGGATCATTTTAGTGCAAAAAAAACAAAGAAATTTCAGCCTAGTTCAGCTTAGATGAAGACAAATAAGAGTGCAAAACTTTTTTTTTTTTTTTTAATCTGGAAAACACAACGATGTCATGCAAACAGAGCACATGCAAGGGGGTTAAGCAAAAGGATAGGTTAAGTTTAAGGAGAGAGTTCAGTCCACACGGCTGGGAGCTCTTGACTCACAGGGAAGACCTGCCAGTGTGTGACACGAGCTTTGCCTGCCTGGGAATCTGAGGAATCCGTGTGCCTTGGCTCCCCAATCTGCTCACGACATCAAAGGTGGCTCCACCTCCAGGAACCACCTTTTCACCAGTTCTTTGATCAGGATGAGGGTTCTCCTGCATTCCCTTTGGTCCTTTGAGCCTCTCCACTTCCCAAAGAAACAGTCCCCATTCCTGAGTGTTTCTGCATTTCTAAGAGCTTGAGTGAGGTCACCAAACATATCCTCCTTTGTTTTTTCCCTTCCCCAGGAGCAGGGAGCCAGGTGAGCCCCGGCACCAGCCCCGGCCCGGAGCTGTCTCCGTGCAGAGCACTGAGGAACACACGAGTGCAGAGGTCTGGGGAACCCCATCGAGAGCCACAAGGCCGTGACAAGGGCACTGCCAGATGTTCTGCTGGGCTGGAAGACAAGCGCCAGGATTTGGGATCCCGTGAGAAGGCAGCCCTGAACTCCAGCACTTCCAGCATCTGAAATTTCATCCGTCTCCCTTGCACCCCTGCTCCAAGTCCACTCGGCCTTCAGTGCTGCTTTGCAATGAATTTTAAGGGTGGGAAACCAACCATATCAAAGTCTTTTAACAGCATCTGCAGTGTATGTCCTGCTTGGACTTTATACATTCACGCTGATAGAGAAATACCACTTAATATTTTCATTGATAGGAAACACTCCTGCGAGTTTCACGTGGCAAAAGAGCCATCATAAATCATTTGTGTGAGTGGGGAGTGATGCGCTCGCACCAACTGCCTGCCTTGGGTGCTGCCTTCTTTGGGCTGGGGCACAGCTGAGCCCGGGCAGCTCGCGGCCCTGCGCAGGGGACACGGGCTGCGAGGAGGGCACGGAGTGCGAGGAGGACGCAAGGTGGGCAGCAGCCGCTCACGTCGCGCACGGTGCCGCACGTACGCCGGGCGCGCACGGCTGGCAGCTCCGTCAGGACGGAGCGGTGGCCAGCAGCGGGATGGGGAGGTGGGGAGGGAGGCGGGAGCTGACGCGGAGCCCTCGCGTGCCACGACACGGAGCCCTCGCGTGCCACGTCTGCCGCAGGAGCTGGCAGCGCGGCGGGTGGCAGACCCGCTCATGGGCCCCTCGCTGGGACCAGGGAGGGAAGGAAGGAGGGAGTGAGGGCGTCTACAGCCCTGAATTGCGCCAGCCTGGATGGGTCCTTGGAAGGAGCAGCCTCCGCGCCAGCCCCTCGCTCCCTCCCTTCTCTTGGCTGCAAGGGAGATGGTGGCACCGTCAGCCAGGCCTGGGGCAGCGGAGCAACTGAGCCCCGCTTTGAGCCTAAGCAAAGGGGTGTCTGTAAGAAGGCCGTGCATGTCAGTGACTGCTGCGGGAGGCCCCGCCATCCAGCCCTGCTCCCAGCCACGGGCTGTGTTTGTGGGACCCCAGCGAGGACGCTGCCTGCTCCACCTCTTGCCAGAGTCTCCTGGTCAGGGCTCCCAGAGGTGCTGTGCGTCCTGCGCTGATGTTGGAAAGCCAGTTGCACTCGGAGATGCTGCCTTGGCAGGCGCTGCAGAAACCTGCCGTTCTAGGCAACACGCAGATTCACCGGGGAAAATTGTGCTGTGCTTCCAGGTTTGCCAAGGGAGGGTGAGACCGGCTGCGAAAGCCAGGGAGGTTTTCCTGGGTCTCCCACCCTCAGCCACGCGGGCTGCCCTTACAGCTGCTGCTTGAAGAAGGAGCTGCAATAGAAACGTGCTGTCTTGGGTGAGAGGGAGTTCTGCAGCGTTAGCAGGACTAAAACACATCAAAAACTTATTTTGGAGTGCAAATTCCCCAGATGTGCTCGGGAACAAGTCTGTTGCCTACAAAAGATCCATAATCACTGTTCAGGGTAAAGCTGCTCTCTGAAGGTTTGAAGGCACTTTCGCAATAGAGGGGTTTGCCCTGGTGTCCTTGGCCAAAAATAGTCCCCTCTCTTATTTTTGTCCCATTACTATATGCCAGCTGGCTGCCCCCCTCCATTCCAGACCCGGCTGCACTTCAGGCCTGTTGTTTGTGTGCAGTTTGGGCAGTGTGATTTAGGGTCCTTTGGGATGAAATGTACTGTGTAGATAGACACTTTTATTTGCAAAGCCCTCCTGTAGCCCCCGAGGGCCGCGTTCCTCCCACCAAGCAGGGGTTCAGGCCGCACACAGGGCAGATGGCAGCAGCCGGCGGCGCCCGCGCTCCGCTCGCCCAAGGAGCTTTGGTCGAGCCCCTTCTGGAAGTGCCGCCGCGCTGCTCCGGGTTCAGCCCGCAACAGGATTTTGAGTGTCCCAATGGAGAACTTCCCTCCATACGGGGTTTTAGCTTGGTATTTTTCTAAAAAAAAGCTCTTTTGCAAGCGGATTTGAGCCTGGATGTGGACTTTTGCATATCCCTCCATACCAGACTGTAGGATAGTTTGGATGCAGGTGGTTAACTTGCAAACACAGCTGAGTGGGTGGGAGGAACACGGTGGGCTGCAGCCACCTAAGCGACCCTCTTTCAGCCTCTCTGCGGACAAAGACGAAGGCCGACGTTCAGCAGCCCTGCTGACAACTCCCTCTCACCTGGCTCTGCGTCAGGCATCCCCATAACTGGAAATAATGTGCAAATATATGACTTTCACAAACGAATCCAGCCCTACTGGGGAATTGCAACTGCTGATACGAGAAGCAAATCTGGTGCGGTGTGATTGTATCTCGCTGCCTGTGACATGTAGGGGCCTGTCCCGGGCTCCTTGCAACACATATCCCCAACACGCACTGCACAATGTAAACTGCATCATTTGCAACAGAGCAAAGCAAATGATCTACGAGATATCGCTGCCTATTTAAATATATAATATAAATCATAGCCTCCCTGAAGGCTTGTCCAGAGGAGCTCCTTAAGCTACAGAAATGGTGGAAAAACAAAATCTTTCGGATGTATTTGATAAATTTGAAAGATCTGAGCAGTTGGCAGGGTGGAAAATTCAAGGGTCTAGGGCCACATGCCTGAAAAGCCCCTTCCGTGGTTTTAACCAGGGCCCTCCACCAGCCCGTCCGCTCAGTGCAGCAGGAATGACACGGAGCAACCCTTGGGTTTTAGAAGCTGCAAATGTTGAGCAGAGCTCAGGGGCCCAAAGAGCAGCTGAAGCTGCACCCAGGCAGCGCCTGCTTCTGCTGGAGGCAGCAAAGCCTGTGGCAGGAAACGAATCCAGGGAAGCAGGAAAACTAGGAGTCTCCCAGCTTTCCTCACACAGGTGGTTCGACTCCAATGAACATCAGTGACCATAAGAGCGGTGGTTGGGGGTAAAGATGAAAGCCTGTGTCTCTCTCCAGGAGCTTTGGGCTCTGCAGTGAGCTCGGACTGCAGAGGTCGGACGTTTCCCAGGGGCTGCAGCCCTTTCTGTTCTGGTGCCCGCTGGAGCAGCGGGCAGGGAGGCTGCCTCCAGGCAGTGCTGCTGGGGCTGCTTCCTTGGAATTCACCCCTGGCAGCAGCAGCAGAAGGACAACAGCCCTTGGTGATCGAGCTTGACACTCACCCAGGCGAGGGCAGGCGATGACACCAGGCCGAGACGCTGGGTTTAGCTCGGGAAGTAAAGGCTGCGACTCATGATTTGGGATTAGGCACTGCTCGGGATTAGGTGCCGCTCAGGATTAGGTGCTGCTCAGGATTGAGTGTTACTTGGGATTAGGCATTACTCTGGATTGGATGTTACACGGAATTGGGCACTGGTTGGGACTGGGCATCATTTGGGATTAGATGCTGCTCAGGATTAGGCATTATTCAGGATTAGGCGCCACTTGGGATTGAGCATTACTCAGAATTAGATGTTCTTCCCAATTGGGCATTACGTGGGATTAGGTGCTGCTCGGGATTAGGCGTTATTTAGGATTAGGCGTT